>CM044551.2:14690651-14953151 GCA_024416835.2 Perccottus glenii
GGCAAGCCCCTTCCTCGGGACACTTGGATACTTTTCAGAGCCAAAGAACAGCGAGGACATTGGGGGGACACCTGCTGAATCAGGCGCTTCTACGCCACAGAGTGTGATGGAAACTGAGCCGCTAATATCAGCTACGCTCCTATTAGTGGCCTGCACAGACACATTGCCATCTATTAATCTATTAATACTGTAACCTGGCACACACACACGCTGCTCTATAAATGCGCACACTCACGCGGTGGCCGTCATACATACCTGATCTGGTTTCAGCAAGACAAACCTCCCCGGCAACACATTATACAACCCCCCCACATACACTAGTTGGCCGTGGCTCTCAGTAAGTGTCCTGTTCAGCAGACACTTGAAAGGACACCCTAGAGAGGGCTTCTATTCACAGTAATAGTGCCCGGCAGCACTTAGCGCAGACCCCGTGGCTCTCTCCAAACCTAGTGAAGGATATGAGGGTTCTCAATTCCACAGCAGCCCACACTCCCCGTCCCGTCGAGGGGAGGGGACCAAGAGTCTTTCATGGACACAGCACTCCACCGGCTGCACTCTCTCACACACTCCACAGCTCTCACTCACAGACTCGTTCAACATGGAGTGAGATCTCCAGTTAGAGTGAACGTGCAAGTGGGATTCAGCCATGAGTGTCAAATGTTTGGGATTATATTCAGATGGTTTGCACTTGATACGCTGTGCTTCTGAAAATGCAATGAGCGTGGAAATGTTCAATGCTGAAATACAAATTAATAAAAAATTACCAGAAAACATTATAATTGTGTTCTGTCATGTAACGAACATTTATAAACCATGTCTATGAAGGTTCTCAGTCATCCAGGTCATCTTGAAGAAAAGGTTAAAGAAAAGGCATCTGGACTGAGTTTTCAAGGTTAAAATGTTTTCGACCTGACTTGATTAAAAAATTGATATTGCGGAAGAGAGTCCAAAGTGCTGTGGTTACCAAACATTGAGTTGCAGGAGATTTATTTGGGTCACCAAAATATTTCTAACTAATGTAGCAGAACCACCAGTGGAATCCCCACGGATTAACTGTCCTGCCTTAAACTGCCCTGCCAGAGGCCTTCAGAGACAAGCCTGTATCTGAAAGCCTCAAACTTAACACCGTTTTCTTTCAGATAAAAGCCTGGCCAAAGTGCTTTATGGACAAGAAATGCTATTAGTGACTTTGCTCTTGCTTTTACAAGCAGTGGAACCTGGGTTCACAGGGCACCAGGATCAAAGGTGGCCCAGGACCAATGCCACCCCCCCCCCTGGTGCCATGTCTTTTTAACCATAAAACTGAAGATAAGTTTGTTGTGTTAGCTGGATTCAAGAACTGTGCTCTTTACCAGAGAGCGCTCTATCTCATTCTAATTGACAATTGGAATGCTTTTGATCCTAACGTCCAAGAACGATCAAAGACCGCCCCTGGTGGTCAAATGAACAAATGACTCTATCCAATCATCAAAAGACAATTTCGTAATTCTTACATTACAGGAAAATGTATTTTTGATATTGTGTTGTTTATACTGTTCTTTTCCAGGACACGAGTTTCAAACAAATAACTCCCTTTATGGTTTCCGTTTTGTTTTAAATGAAATGTAATTAATGTCTCAACAATATTCTACGATCCATAATACTCGACTTTTCTTTGTATAATCCTACAGATATAAATGTTGGTTATGTGTTATGAGAATGGGTTGAAACAAAAGGAATGTTTTAAAACTTTAGTAAAACTTTAGTTAGACTTTCCCAGCAACTTCCCTTCCGCTAACTTCCTCTTCCGCCGGAAGAGTGACCCCCGCTCGAAGGTGATAAAACTGGCTGCGAGCCAAAACTCTTTCTCTTTGCTGCTGGCTCTTCTGCCCTCCGCCGCTGACCCCACAAGGGCGGTCCACTGAGGACCGGCAATGCCACCACCATGGCTAAGCTCTCTTCTGCTTTTCGCCTCTTGACCTCTGGCGCCTGTGGTCCACTCAGGACCGCTAATGCCACCACGGCTAAGCTTTTGAGCCTCGTGTTAGCGCGAGTAAACTTTTGTTCTAAGACTGTGCCTGCTAAAAGCGCCTGCTACTTTCCCAAAGGAGCGCACAGAAGCAAGTTTTAACCAGCAAACAGCTGAGAACCCTTTCATTGACACTGCAATGACCTGTCCAAGACTTTTAACGGTACACGGAGGTCCAGGCGCCTGAGCAACAACGGACATCCCTTTCTACACCCCGGCTGCAAACTCTCTGGAGGAGACACGCGACGGCATCTTCAGTGTGGAACGCTCCAGGAAGCGCCCAGAACGCTCCAACATTCGGACTCCCGGACGCTGATAGCGACCCACCGGATCGAGCCAGCCCCGCTGACCCCAGTAAGTCCGCACGCGTGACACCACAGCCTTGGCGCTTAAAAATGTCCTCTGCCCAAAACCGCCACTCCCTCCTCCGTTAAAGGCCCTTTAGTTAAATTCCATCAGTTAGATTGTCTAAACATTCCTCTGGTTTCACAAACCCTGTGGAAGCAAATGTTTACCTTTTGTATTTAACCCTTCGCTCGTTCCTGTGTTTTGTGTTTATCCTTTCCCTGTTCCAATGTTAAGTTATCCTTATACCTGTGTTAGATCTGTGTGATTTTTAATAAAACCCCATAAAAGACATTAATGTTTCTCTGTTTATAATTAAGAAATGTTCAAAACAATAGAATTCTCTTCCTTTAAGATTAATGAGACTAGGCTAAACAGTTTCTCTGGACCTGTTAAAACCAGGGTGGTGCCCCTTTAATTAGAAATTAATTTTAATGAGTTAATATTAATATCAAAATTAATTATTGAAATTATTAAAATTAATCTTCTGTATGTTTATACAAACATACCCTTGTGTATATACACTATATACGCTACAGTGTTATTTTTGGTGCCCCTTTACGGGACAATTTGATGATAAAAATATTAATTGATAATTTACCCAAATTATTAAATTAATATCTCTTATCACCGCATATATTACAGCTCATACGCTACATATTATTTTTGGTGCCCCGTGAGGCTTTGAAAGAAGATTCTTAATTAAAACATTGAAATCATTAAATAACACCTAAAGTCTTTACATAATTGCTGTGCACTGAAAGCTGTTTCTAAATTGTTTATCTGGTTAAATGGGTGTATGTGTGATCATCGCTAGATGATCAAATGTGAAGCGCTGTGTTTTTCAAAACGCTCAGCTGGACTGATATTGTTTTGAATTATGTTAATATTGTACGCATGTTTTATGGCAAGAGCATTCAAACAATAAATGGCTGCGAGCTGTCCAGCATTTATTAAATGTTTGATAGAGTTGTTAAAGTCTGCTGAATACAGAGACTTTGTTTAAGTGAATTGTTGCAGTGTGTAAACACGTGGATCCTCAGGGCATCCATTTTGAGTTCCCTTCTAATGGCTGCGAGCTGTCCAGCATTAAGAAGTACCTGCTAAGGTTGTTTTAAAGTCTGAAGGACTTTGTGAATTATATTTCTAATGGCTGCGAGCTGTCCAGCATTAAGAAATACTTGTTTAAAGTTGCGTAGAGTCTGCTGATAAAGCTCAGAGACTTAGCAAATGTGCATGCATGCTAACACGCTAACCAAAGTGTGTATATGGGCCCCGAGACAAAACTAATTGCTGAGTTGTACCAGGATTAAGTCAATGGTCTCCTACAAGTTGTTAAATTGCCGCAACACGGAATTTATAAGTAAACTTGTCTTTCCTAAGGCTTATGAGCCTAGGTGTATTTAAACGGAGTAAAAACCCGTGCTTGGAGGCCTTCACAGCCTAGCTAACTGTGAAAGCCCTCCCCCCAAACCACGTGGCCTGCCGCGCGTTGATCCAAAACGTGGTCTGAGTCTGCCGTGGTAAATGCCATGTGCTTGTGTTTAAAACGTGGCCTTGTACCTTGTACAAAGCCTGCTGTGTTTTAACCCATTGTTTAGAGTTGTAAACACGCCCAGGGTTAACCCCTGACTGAGAGCTGACAACACGCTTCAGCCAGGACCCTCAAAGGGGCGTGCCGGAAACGTCACTCCGGAAACCACAGACTCACGAGTCTATACTGCCTCAGCGGAAAGGACTGGCAAAACGCAGACTCGCCAAGAGTCTCTAGCGCCCCCTAACGGAAGGGAGGTGCGAAACCACCATAATTCCCTGGGAGAAGCTCTACCTCCCTCATGCGGTCACTCAAGGGAGTTACACCTCTTCCCTGAAACAAGTGACGCTGATTAATTATCAAAGCTTAGAGCTTCGATAATAATAAGTAGTTTAAAGCTTTTATTTGACACTGAAATGCCTCAGTGAGTAATCTAAGTAAATTAACCTTTGTTAATACTGATTCAGCAAATAACACTGGTTAATAACGAGTAAATGCACAATACAGTTGAAACTGAACGCAACTAATATTGTGACACGCCCTGTACATCCCATGTACTTTAAGAAGCTTTGCTACTGATCACTGTTTTTAATTTGGCTCAAATTTAAGTGATTTAAGATTGCTTTTGTGATTCTTCTCCCCGCAGGAGTCTTAACTGAACCCCTGCTCCTAAATTGTTAATTTCACAGATTAGCACCACCCACGCAACAGCGCTGCTAACCCTAAATTAACACTCCAGCCAACAGGCTATTGCTAATAGCCAATACAAATTTAAATCGGACTCCCTCGATTTAATTACTTTCTGAAATTGAATTTTAATTCAATTATTTTATTTCTTTTATTTTAATTTTAATTTTTCTCTCTTCGCCCGCTCCGCAAACATTGGTTCCCGCTTTACAGTTAAAACCCCAGTTGACTGTAACTAACCTGTTTCATAGAGACAGTCACGTTCTTCAACATGGCTGACCTGCCCCCTGAGTCGTCCAGTTCCATCAAACCACTGGAACACCTGGACGCAGCCCTAAGGGAATTAACCGAGAAATTAATTCCCCAATACGTGGACGAGATACGGGACACTGTGCCCGCAAAACTCGATGCCACCATAGGCGCCCTGGTTAGGATAGCCCTAACCACCAAGCCACAGGGCGAGGACCTAGCAAAACTGCTAGGGCAAATGGCTATTGTCCTGCACGCTCAGCAGAGACAAGCAGTGGATCTCTTGACACGCAGTCGTGAAGAGATCCGAGCCAAAGACGGACCTCACCCACTTTCAACGCGACTACGCGGCGTTGAATGATGAGCTCCAGTCGGCCGAAGCATCGTTGGCCGATTCCGAACAAGCTCTCACTGATCTAAAGAGAGAGCTGAGCGACACAAGAATTGCCCACGACAGAGCAGAACTCGAGCTCCGTACTCGAGAAGATGAGCACGACACTATGCGGTCGGAACTCATAAAATTAGGACGATCTGCGCAGCTGGCAGCAGACATGCTATCAAAGGCAGCTGCACAGAAAGAGTCCCTGAGAGTACAGGTGGAGTCTCTCACTCACGAACGAGACCTAGACCACCTGCTCATTGACCACCTTCAAGTGCGCCTGGCACAAGCTGCCGAGGTGCCATCAGGTAAAAGAAAGGGGGGTGAAAGCACTCCAGTGCCAGAACCTGACCCTTTTCCCCAAGCGTTCGCGCCTAGGCAGTTGGACTTTGTCCCGCTACCAGCTGCCTCAGTAAGCCCCTCAGTCTCTATCCAACCACCAGCCGCGAGCCTAGGACATTGGGACTATGGCCCCACTGAGCGAGACTTTGACAGGCTTGCACGTCATATCACCCGCTTTGAGCCCCATCAAGGAGTGGCTCACGACACTAGCGCGTACCTCAGAGACATTGAATTCTACCTCCAAAGAATTCCCAATGCTACTGCTGAGGATAAAATCTATTTAATCAAACTAACATCAAGTAGAGATGTTAGTAGTTTTATTGAACGTCAAAACCCTTCCGTCCGAGCTGATTTCGAACTTCTTAGTCAATCACTCATGGAGGAATTCTCTGACGTTACCACGAATGTGGGCCTGACGGCTGCTCTGACAATCAAACAAGCATGGTCAGAGTCCCCACAGCTGTACTACCATCGCTTACGCAAAGCGTATTTTGGCCCACTCAATAAACCAGGCATGGAGGAAGACAAAAACTTCAAAGATCTTTTTGTACAAAACCTCCATCCAACGGTCAGCCATCATCTTGGCATCGCCGCATGCCCGCTAACTCAAACCAGCCGCCAACTTCGCGAGCTGGCCATGAGGGCCTTCACTAAGCAGAGACTGACCCACGCTGAGCATCAAGAGACAGTCGCCTCTTTACTGTGGATCAAGTCTAGCATGTGAAGAGGCATTTGATTCCAGTCCAAGAGACTCGGATTAAAGTGCACAAAGCCCTGGGATCTAGAGGGAACGGGTACACCCCAAGTAGCCTCAATCCGATCCCTTAATCCACAGCTCACCACTCCTGACTAACCGCTAATGCAGTCCTCTTAATGTTCCCCCGTAACCATTGTTAGCAGTTCCTTTGTAGAAGCGCAGATCAGTCAACAACAGCAACCCCAAACGGCAGGAAAATGTGAAGAACACTGTCTGTGGTAAGCACTCACAGTGAGACTTAGCAAAACCCTCCGCGCGGTAGACTATGCACGCACGCACGCCACTGGTCTCATTGCTGATGACTGACACGCTTAGAGACACCAGCTCCTCAGTGAACAGCCTAACAATGTAAAGACGTCTGTATTGTTTTAATAGGATCAAACCTAACCATTAGGTACCTCCTCTGACCACCCTGTTAACTTTGACCCCAAACACCTACACGGCCACTCCAACTTATGATACCAATGTGTTTCCCTTAATCAGGTTCACCTTAGTACATACGACGCCAAGGTTTTTGTGTGTGTTAACGTGTGGCTTCCTTCCTGGTCTGCAAGATGTCGACACGAAAACTTGTGGAACCAGCTTCGTGCCGAAAGGGGGGACTGTAGCAGAACCACCAGTGGAATCCCCACGGATTAACTGTCCTGCCTTAAACTGCCCTGCCAGAGGCCTTCAGAGACAAGCCTGTATCTGAAAGCCTCAAACTTAACACCGTTTTCTTTCAGATAAAAGCCTGGCCAAAGTGCTTTATGGACAAGAAATGCTATTAGTGACTTTGCTCTTGCTTTTACAAGCAGTGGAACCTGGGTTCACAGGGCACCAGGATCAAAGGTGGCCAGGACCAATGCCACCCCCTGGTGCCATGTCTTTTAACCATAAAACTGAAGATAAGTTTGTTGTGTTAGCTGGATTCAAGAACTGTGCTCTTTACCAGAGAGCGCTCTATCTCATTCTAATTGACAATTGGAATGCTTTTGATCCTAACATCCAAGAACGATCAAAGACCGCCCTGGTGGTCAAATGAACAAATGACTCTATCCAATCATCAAAAGACAATTTCGTAATTCTTACATTACAGGAAAATGTATTTTTGATATTGTGTTGTTTATACTGTTCTTTTCCAGGACACGAGTTTCAAACAAATAACTCCCTTTATGGTTTCCGTTTTGTTTTAAATGAAATGTAATTAATGTCTCAACAATATTCTACGTATCCATAATACTCGACTTTTCTTTGTATAATCCTACAGATATAAATGTTGGTTATGTGTTATGAGAATGGGTTGAAACAAAAGGAATGTTTTAAAACTTTAGTAAAAACTTTAGTTAGACTTTCCCCAGCAACTTCCTTCCAACTTCCTCTTCCGCCGGAAGAGTGACCCCTGCTCGAAGGTGATAAAACTGGCTGCGAGCCAAAACTCTTTCTCTTTTGCTGCTGGCTCTTCTGCCCTCCGCCTTCGCTGACCCCACAAGGGCCGGTCCACTGAGGACCGGCAATGCCACCACCATGGCTAAGCTCTCTTCTGCTTTTCGCCTCTTGACCTCTGCGTCTGTGGTCCACTCAGGACCGCTAATGCCACCACGGCTAAGCTTTTGAGCCTCGTGTTAGCGCGAGTAAACTTTTTGTTCTAAGACTGTGCCTGCTAAAAGCGCCTGCTACTTTCCCAAAGGAGCGCGCGAAAGCAAGTTTTAACCAGCAAACAGCTGAGAACCCTTTCACGGACACTGCAATGACCTGTCCAAGACTTTTAACGGTACACGGAGGTCCAGGCGCCCTGAGCAACAACGGACATCCCTTTCTACACCCCGGCTGCAAACTCTCTGGAGGAGACGACACGCGACGGCATCTTCAGTGTGGAACGCTCCAGGAAGCGTCCAGAACGCTCCAACATTCCGGACTCCCGGACCGCTGAGAGCGACCCACCGGATCGAGCCAGCCCCGCTGACCCCAGTAAGTCCGCACGTGACACCACAGCCTTGGCGTCGTTAAAATGTCCTCTGCCCAAAACCGCCACTCCCTCCTCCGTTAAAGGCCCTTTAGTTAAATTCCATCAGTTAGATTGTCTAAACATTCCTCTGGTTTCACAAACCCTGTGGAAGCAAATGTTTACCTTTTGTATTTAACCCTTCGTTCGTTCCTGTGTTTTGTGTTTATCCTTTCCCTGTTCCAATGTTAAGTTATCCTTATACCTGTGTTAGATCTGTGTGATTTTTAATAAAACCCCATAAAAGACATTAATGTTTCTCTGTTTATAATTAAGAAATGTTCAAAACAATAGAATTCTCTTCCTTTAAGATTAATGAGACTAGGCTAAACAGTTTCTCTGGACCTGTTAAAACCAGGGTGGTGCCCCTTTTAATTAGAAATTAATTTTAATGAGTTAATATTAATATCAAAATTAATTATTGAAATTATTAAAATTAATCTTCTGTATGTTTATACAAACATACCCTTGTGTATATACACTATATACGCTACAGTGTTATTTTTGGTGCCCCTTTACGGGACAATTTGATGATAAAAATATTAATTGATAATTTACCCAAATTATTAAATTAATATCTCTTATCACCGCATATATTACAGCTCATACGCTACACTAAGTTGTGAAATGATGGACATTTAATGTAAATACAGCTGCTTTTGTAAAACTGGCAATGGCCAGGAATGACAATATAATAAGAATTATCAACACAAAATCTATTAAATGGCACTGGAAAGCAAGAAAGCAAGAGAAAAATATATTAAAATGGAAAATGACAATAACCAATGACAAAATTATGCTAAAACAGACCAGAAATTTGGGTCACAAATAATTTGGGCTTTTTAAATATGGGTCTCCTGGAAAATAAGTTTGTGAAACACTGCATAAGAATACATTTGCTGAACTTCCAGACTGAATAAAAATATGCCATCACAGTTTTACACAGTAATTACTACAACAAATACCTAAAAAAATCACTTAGTATCTGCACTTTTACATTAAATAGTTGTAGTATAATGTGGATAAAACTTCACCATTACAGTCTATTGTACTAGGTTATGTTGAATTGGAAATGTGTGAAAATAAAAGTGTGTGTGTCCCTGTGCCAAATAGGTGTTCACAATGTCAGAACAAAACATTCCCCCTGCCCCGTAATCCTCCGGTGTCTCTTTAGCAGCTGATTGTGCTCTGACAAAACACACAGTCTGAGTCTAACACCAAAAGGTCTGGGAGCAGTGTGACGGTTAATGGAGCTGTGGTGAAAGCCGGCTGCTCAGCTCCAAAGCACGTCTCGAGGTTAAGTAAGAGACTATTTTTCACCAGAAACATCCATCTCCCCTTTCCTCTGTCTTCTTCCTTCATCCTGTTATAACCTCCTGATACAGACTGTGTTGCCTCTGAGGAATTCCCATGCTAGTGCCAGCTCAGCATCGCCGGTGGAAGCCATCGCCTGTTGTTTGGCACGGCCAAGATTACAACAGCATTCCTGGCCACTCAGTCATAACATAAATCCAGCAGGTCCAGGTGGAGACTATTGGATGTGTTTGTGTATGTGTTGCTTGGCTGAGGATCTAGATGGGATGAGCACAATACTAAGCTCTTAGGAATCAGGAAGATAGTTCCCAAGATGCTTGGGATTCCTTCCGGAAACCTCGCAGACTGACATCGAGGGTGAGCTGGAGTCCACAGTATGTTTGAAACAGAGAGTGTGAAAGTGAGTCAAAGCATTTCCCCTACGCTTACTTTCCTTTTGAAGGCAGAGTCGGCAGTATCTACCCACGAGACTTGAATTATGGGGTAGTTATTCAAAGAGACCTATTATGGTATGAGGACAAACATTTTTCTCCCGCTCACACACACATACACACATAAACAGACAGTAAAGCCATCCTGGATGATAGGAATCAGGCGTTTTACTGGTATCAGGCCATGTAGCAGCTGAATGTGATGATACAGTGAATTCCGCTCGTGCTTAAGTGGTCAGGTTTACTCCTCACTATAGTACAACAGACGATTACCTAACAGCAGAATGCAGTAAAATCAAATCTATGATCGCCACTTATCTCATGAAGTAATGCAGAAGGAAAAAGAAACGTTCACAAGACAAAGGAATGCTGAAGGAAAACTTGAGACAGGGACAGAGGCTGTGTCCAAATAGTGACACAATGCAAACACTCACTGCATCACTTCAGACTATTATTAGTAGTATTAGTAGCATTCCTTTGACCTGTTTTAAATGTAAGACCTACTGAGAAAAAACAAATGAGTCAAGAGAGCTTTCACTCCTCTTTTTTAAATAGGTGAGGAAACCGAGACTAAACTATACCCAAAAGAACGCACGTCTAATGATTAGAGAATAAACACATGGTTTTATTATTTTATCACGTCATCTTTGGTCTCTGTAGTGGTTTGTGGCCACAGCAGCTGAGACGACACGATCAGGTTGAGCAGGCAGACAAGGGCCCATATTCAAATGATGCCAGCAGCAGCAGCAGCAGCAGCACAAAGACACACCTTTTGGGCACTTAAGAGAGAAAAAACATGACACACATAGGGAAACAGAGCCAGATGTGAGGAGCAGAGATGGGCGTCCATCATCTGCTGAAAAAGGGACAGTCTCTCCACCATGTTGCAAAGCGGAGGTATGGGGCCCACACCTCCATGAACTGTCCCATTGTGGAATGCAGCAGACATGTCTTCCAGGACAGTTTGTGCCAGTTTGATTTGGAGGTAGGTTTGTCACCAATCCAAGATAAGAAAACGTTCTTCCGTGCAGCTATTTGAGGATGTCATATAATCTGTTGGAGCCTAAATCAACATTACTGTCTATACTGAGACAAGACACAGAAGTCACTCCAGATATTTTAAAACATGATTAAACACAGAGAGTAAAAATCTCTTTCACTGATTTACATTTCAGACACATAGGTGACATTTGAGGGTTCATTTATTATGGATTATGGACATTTTGGATTTCAATGAGTTTTTGAACTCACACAACAATGTAAACATGACCCCTAACATATCAAAACAAGATAGACATGGCTCATAACTATTGTAATACCCAGAGTTTAGTCTACTTTGTTGTTGGCTGCTCTGTTTCTGCTCAGTAGCCTGTTAGAACCTGTGTTTCTGTTTCTCTGTGTGGTCAAAGGTCAACAGCTTAATGTCCATTTAGCAGAGCAGGTATACTAAAGACAATATTCAGTGGCTTAGTAAACATTTGCCATAGCTTGACTACAATGACTTTTCCACAGTCCATGTAGGATTCTGTGTCTTTTCCAGAAATTATATTTATTGATGGCACAACTCAAAAGATATTAAAAAGCTGTGTTCAGGAGATGTGATGATTGATATCTTACAATAAAACGGTACTATTACTGAGGTCATTTAATGTTTTTCATAATAAACAGACCTCGTCAGTGGTGTGTGTGTGTGATATCTGTCACTTCGAGGCTCCCAGCACTATTATAACGAGCGTACGGTTGGCATCACACGCATTGCCATATTAACCCTTGGGCTTTGTCTGCATTTTCCGTGTTTGATGTGTGTTTATGCAGTCATGTCTATCTGCGAGTACAAGGGTTCCTATCTACTGCCGAGCAATGGCTAATGTAAGTGTTTTGCTCATGTTTTAATGCGCAGTGAGTCACACGCAAAATGAAGAAAAGTCTTTGGCTCTGAGCGAAGATTTGAGAGCTTCTCATTTCTTCTCATCTCTCCTCATCAACCGTCTTTATCAAGCCCTGCACTCTCCAGTTGTCGTCCTAAACTTGTGCGGTTGGTGCCATGAGAGAAGTCAGCATGTACCCGAAATCCTCCCACATTCTCCCACAGTAGCTCAATAAGCACTATTCATAACCCACATCTTAGGCATCAACAGTGAAGAACATTGTCACATTTACGCAAGTGAAAGGGTGAGCCAGAGGTGAGCAATTGAAAACCCCAAGCAGGGAAGAAAATATACTGGACAAAGACATGCAGCTAAAGTCTCTGAAGAATTGAAGTCGAACTGTGTTTCTCTTCTCGCTCAGATCCCTGTCTCCTGCTACGACAAGATCCTGAGTGGCTGGGGCCAGTATCTAACCTGGCAAGCATATGTATCTGTGTGTGTTCCCTGGGGTGTCCCAAAGGGGTATGTGCGTCTCGTCAGTGAGTCACAGGCAGAGTCTGTGTGAGCCCATCAGAACGGATCAGCATCAACATCCTCAAGTTCACCCCAGGCGCTCACACACACAGTAGCATCGTACACGGTCAAACCTCCAGGGCTATGCGCTATCCCCCTACTTCCCCTCAGGCTGAAACTTCAGTTCCTCCGCTGCCCTGGTCTTCAATGTCTGATCGGCCTGTGTGTGGTCGCGCTATTGCAAGCTTAAGCTTGTCCCGAAACACAGGAGGTCCACACAAACAGGTTCAAGCTACAAAGAAGACAATATCCAATTACTAAACGGGTTAAAAAATATATAATATATTCAGCTCTGGAAAAAATAAGAGTACAAGTATGGAAGCCATTCCATTCCAATATCTGTTGAATCCCAACACAGGCCCACCTCCTTCGACTGAATGAGATGCTGATTAGGTGATCACCTTTACCAAATCTTATTTAATAAGGAAAATTATAAAAAAAAAAATCCTATCTTGCAAATAAATGCTCTAAAATACAATATTTTTTATTTGGAATTTGGAAAAAAGGTTGTCAGCAGTTAAAAATGTTAATTTTTCCTAACCTACACGTACCTATAAATAGTAAAACCATAGAAACTAATCATTTTGAAGTGGTCTCTTAATTTTTTCCAGAGCTGTATATCTATCTATCTATCTATCTATCTATCTATCTATCTATCTATCTATCTATCTATCTATCTATCTATCTATCTATCTATCTATCTATCTATCTATCTATCTATCTATCTATCTATCTATCTATCTATCTATCTATCTATCTATCTATCTATCTATCTATCTATCTATCTATCTATCTATCTATCTATCTATCTATATCTATATGTATCTAGATAGATATATATATATATATATATATATATATATATATATATATATATATATATATATATATATATATATATATATATATATATATATATATATATATATATAGACAGTAGAAAAGCATTGTGGGTAGGTTGAGGGGATTTCTGTCTCCTAAACAGTCAATGTGTGTAGACTAAAATGGAAACAGTTTATTTAATAGAACCCACACTGTCTTTATTAAAAACAATGCAATTTTGTCCTCCACATTGCCAAGTGTCATCAAAAAAAGACACAAATACAAAAAAAATCTTGCATTTTATTTATGCAACAATTCAAGGTTTTGCGTCAAAACTGCTATCTTTTTTGTCAAGGTCCTAATGGCTCTGACACACGAAATGTAACAGAATAACAGTGAAAAAACAAAGGCTTGATGGTTATCTATTTAGAAGCACAAGAAGAAAAGAGAAAGATACATAATGTAAAGAAAATTGGAGAAGGTACCCACAGATACAGAAGTTGAACAGAGAAACTTTTGACACAGGGAAGCAGACTGGAGGAGACAGATACAGGGAAGTGAAGGAGCCAGCGCTGGCAGACAGACTGAACTATGTGGAAAGAGCGAGGCGTACAGAGACAAAAGCTGACTGTGGAGTGGACGGCACAGCCTACTCTGTCTAAGCACTTGTGCACAGCACGGCTCTCGCAGCTGAGAGTCATTAATGCTCTATGACACAAATGAATAGGACATTAGCATAAGGGAGGGCCTGCCATAGCACATGACACACACCACTAACTCGCTTACGTATTGTCACCTTCAGGGAGTTTTTTTTTTTTTTCCTTTGATACCGCCGGCTTGTTTTGTTTTTTAAGCCTCTGTTTATGTGAGTGGGTGATTTCAACAATCTCAGTACAGTTGATCACATGAGAGCAGGAGAGGCTATTGTACACCAACAACTGTTGATACTATATTAAATGCTGTGTCTGTAAGTGTGTTTATGAGTGCAGAGGAAAATAAAAAAAGAGTATAACAAGCCTCATACTCACTGTGCAACCGAGTATGAGCTAAGGGCCGCTGCTTAGACTCGCGGCCTTGTTTGGAGTGTGCCTCATTTTGCTCTTGTTTATAAAGTGCCTCTCAGAAAATGACACACATACACCAACGTTTGCTAAAGAGTATTTTGAGGACATATTTTTTTTCCCCAGCCCACATCCCTCACCTTAACAGCAATGTAGGATTTCCCTAAAACATGTGTCATCTCATACGATAAAAACTCTCTTATTCAGCTCTTACAACCCACTAGACACTGTGTGTTTACCCACAGTGACCCTGCACTCTGCATCTGTTTCTGAATCCTGCACAGCATTATTTTATTATAGCATCTACCTTAGCCACGTTATAGAAAAAACACAGGGTTAGGCTCACTCTTTAAAACATAACTCATTAAAATTTGTATATTTTTGTATTATTGTTGACATCTATACAATATCTTTCTCTGGCTTTATGTTACTTTATTATTACAGACATCAACTTAAATCTGTCTTTGTGACTTGACTTTTAGCATCACATGGTCATAATCCAAACACTCTAAAAGACTATCAGTGCACAAAAAAATGTGGTCTGTGAAAGTAGCATTTGTATGTCTCCATCCATTTATTGTTTTCTTCTTCGTTGATTATTTCCAGAGTGTATCTGCCCGTGACTATTCCTGGCATGTCACTAGGAGTTTGTACAGGGCCATGCGTAGGGGAAACTGTCTTACCCTGGATAAGCTGACTTTCCAGTTCACTCTCGGGTACTCTACTGTCTAGGTGGAAGTCACCCTCGTCTTTGTTGACTCACTGGGCAAGCACTGTGTATGTCCACAAAAATAGCAGGGGGATCCTTTGTGCGTATGAGGTGTCCTCCTGATACCCTGGCACAGCACCACTTAAGCACCTTAGAGCTGGGAAACACTGGGTTTGCCTGGCCATCCGTCCAGCAATAATTGGATCAGCGTGTGTCCGACAAGGCCTAGCTGCTGCTAACGTCCTAATTGGATTTGTAAATGTGTGGCTGTGTATGCGTGTGTGCAAGGGCATCCCCGGCTTACCTTGTCCTGGTGTGGATAGTAAAGCTGCAGTGTCAAGACATGTTAGTGACGTCACTCTGTGGGACATCTATCCGGTCGCTGCTGTGACCTGAGGAAAAGGCTTTTCCTGCTGCTACAGCAACCATAAGCGGGATATTCCATCAGCAGTGTGACGCCACTGAGGAAAAGAGGAAGACACAGAAAATGATGCCTAATTAACCTGACAGATCCGACTGAGCAGCCCGTTAACAGGTGGCTTATTCTGATATGGCAACAAATAAAAAAATGACAAGGGACCTTTTGAATTACATAACAGTCAGGGGTTTTCCTTAAAATAAGAAAGACACAAGTTCATATGTTTTGTCTGTCCAATTATGGGAATGTTGAAGACGGGAACGTTTTTTTACCAACGAATATATCAATAGCAATATATATAGCTATAAAGCTGTACAGACTTGGCAAACGTACCCAAATGTACTGTGAGGGTCTGTTGGGAACGTTTGGCCGAGTCCCCTGTCAGAAAGATCTTCAACTCCTGCCTCCGGCAGAGCTTCGACCAGATTCCGAGGGAGACTGGAGACGTTGAGTCCGAGTGGACCATGTTCTCCACCTCCATTGTCCATGCGGCCACTCAAAGCTGTGGCCGCAAAGTCTCCGGTGCCTGTCGTGGCGGCAATCCCCAAACCCGGTGGTGGACACTGGAAGTAAGGGATGCCGTCAAGCTGGAAAAGGAGACCTATCGAGTCTGGCTGGCTTGTGGGACTCCTGATGCAGCTGATGGGTACCGGCAGGCCAAGCGGGCTGCAGTCCGGGTGGTCGTAGAGGCTAAAACTCGGGTCTGGGAGGAGTTCGGTGAGGCCATGGAGAAGGACTATCGGTCGGCCTCGAAGAAATTCTGGCAAACCACCCGGCGCCTCAGGAGGGGGAAGCAGTGCCCTGGCAACACTGTTTACAGTGGAGGTGGGAATCTGCTGACTTCAACTGGGATTATTGTTGGACGGTGGAAGGAATACTTCGAGGATCTCCTCAACCCCACCAACATGTCTTCCACTGAGGAAGCAGAGGCCGAGGGCTCAGAGGTGGACTTGTCCATCACCCAGGCCGAAGTCACTGAGGTAGTTGGGAAGCTCCTCGGTGGCAAGGCAGTACTTCTGGACTGGCAGACCGGGGGGGTGGTCCCTCTTTTTAAGAAGTGGGACCGGAGGGTGTGTTCCAACTACAGGGGGATCACATCTCGGAGAATGCGGCCGATTGTCGAACCTCGGATTCAGGCGGAACAATGCGGTTCCCGTCCTGGTCGTGGAACACTGGACCAGCTCTATACCCTCTCCAGGGTGCTGGAGGGTTTATGGGAGTTTGCCCAACCAGTCTACATGTGCTTTGTGGATCTGGAGAAGGCATTCGACTGTGTCCCTCGTGCCGCCCTGTGGGGGGTGCTCTGGGAGTATGGGGTCCGGGGCCCCTTGCTAAGGGCTGTCCGGTCCCTGTACGACCGGAGCAGGAGCTTGGTTCGCATTGCCGGCAGTAAGTCAGACCTGTTCCCAGTGCATGTTGGACTCCGGCAGGGCTGCCCTTTGTCACCGGTCCTGTTCATTATCTTTATGGACAGGATTTCTAGGCGCAGCCAGGGGCCGGAGGGAGTCTGGTTTGGGGACCACAGGATCTCATCTCTGCTTTTTGCAGATGATGTTTTCCTGTTGGTTCCATCAAGCCAGGACCTCCAGTGTGCACTGGGACGGTTTGCAGCCGAGTGTGAAGCGGCTGGGATGAGGATCAGCACCTCCAAGTCTGAGACCATGGTTCTCAGTCGGAAAAGGGTGGCTTGTCCCCTTCAGGTTGGTGGAGAGCTCCTGCCTCAAGTGGAGGAGTTATAAATATATATATACATTTATATTTACACATATAAGTTATGATCAGTCAAAAAAATTGTAACACCAAACTACTGTGATCATTACCATTATCCTTACCAACTGCTGATCCAAAAACTGAAAAAAATTAGATTTATAAATAGATTCAGCAGATAGTAGATGGTGAAATCCTTAACCATTGTCTCAATGTGCAAGCATTGAAGCTCACCTGACTTGGTCTGAAACTGCTTCTCTTCTGTGTGTGTGGTTTCATGTGGTGGATGGCAGTGAGTGGGGGGTGACTGAATGAGCAAATCAATAAGCCCCATCGACAGAAAAAAAGACTAGTTCTGAGCCGGAAAAAGCACTGGTGGAGAAACACCCAATGTCAATGTTCTTAGAGCCACACAAACAGAGCTCAGCAGCTGAACAACACGGTCAATACTGAACTGGAGCACAGAGAGCATATGACAATCTAATACATTTCATCAAGTTCTGCATAGTTTGAAGAAAGAAAGATTGAAAGAAATGTCTAACAAAGTACTTCCTATACTTTCTGTACTGTAGAGCCACCTCTGAGAGAAAAAAACTATAATTTTGTGATTATAAATGATAAATTAATTGTAATTTAAAATAACAGAAGCATGTATAACTCCATTTAAAAGAAACAACTTTGTGTCGTCCTGTGGACTGAAAACAAAACACAACTATTGATAGCCTGTTGTACATGTGTCAATACTTTATTACAAGTGTTTACAAGGTTGACTCAATCAACAGAAAAGTGTGTTCATTTAAGGAGTAATAAACCAGACTATTACTTTCAGCAATTTCCTAGTTTTCCAAATTGCAATAAAAACACCATAATTAAGAAAGAAAGTTTGTACAACGTTGTGCAGTGAAAACATGAGGCTGCTTCCATTGACTCATTGTGACCATTCACATGTGTGCTCATGTGTGCTCATGTGTGCTCCTGAACACACTTTTAAAACTGATTCTTCATGGCATGTAAACTTTCAACTCATCTATGGAGCATCACAACACTGTAGGGGATTTCAACTCAATGTTATAACTTCATATATTGTTGCCACAAACTCAGCACTGAACATCCCTCTCGCCTCTGTTCTTAAGCCCATCACTATAAGCCTTTTTCATTTAGCTGTCGCTCAAACTCAGTCCCAAACAAGCCCCCTGACACTGTACTCACTGTGCTGTGTGGTACAGGACTGCACCTGTCTCTGATTCTCTCAAAGGAACAACCTCAGGCATTGGATGAGCCAATTATCTAAACCTTACTGGATTCATTTAGTCTCTTTCAACACACACATTGAGTGTGTGTATACATGCATGTGCATGAACTGTACATCCCAATTTACTTTTGCAGCCCTCAAGGTGTTTTTTCACTACAGTGGGAGAGTGAAGTTAATATTCAAATCAGTATCTCACCTCCTCCACAGATAGCCATTACACAAGTTATTTTTCTTATTTCAGTTTTTGAAATGACAGCCTAAAATATTTGCTTAGCTTGTAAAAATGTGAGTCATTTATGTAAGGATTTGGGATGTGTTCTCTGAAAGAAAGTGCACATGAAGTTGCAAATGACTTGACAGCTGTTATATATAAATCAGTTCCTCTAGCGTGGGTTGTTTGACATCATTTGGAGAAAATTGTAACCGTTTCTCTCCTTGGAAACAGGATGTTTTTTTCAATTATCTCTAAAAGAACATGAAAAAAACAAGCCTGCTGAGACCCCTCAACACTCTGGCCCACATGCACAACGACATACAAGTCCTCCTACAAAACAACACATTCACAACTACCTCAAAGACACAGCCTTTGCCATTGAGAAGGAGGTCTGAGCCAATCAGAGAAAGCAGGACGACAGAAGAGGAAGTGTGGTCACACTGTATGTTATCATCATCAGCGCTGACAGAAATAGCGCTGTCAGAGTAAACAACACATCCCATTCATAAAAACAACCCGCAAACGCCTACTCTGCGACGGTGCAGAGAGGAGAATCTAGAGATAAAGACAGAAAGCAAGAGCACACAGAGAGATACAGGACTAAGACACAAAAAGAGACAAGAATTTAGACAAAGACAAAGTGACAATCGAGGAGTGTGGGGCTTGGAGATGACATCACATCCTCGTCACTGAGCTTCCACCACTTTGGTTTGGAAAACACCAAAGACTTACGTCACAGTGTGACACCACTTTCCAACTCAGTCACTCAGACTAATACACTCCCCAATACTACTTATACTACTGTATACACACATGCCCCATCTTACTACATGTACTGCACATACTATACAGTGTAACCTTTCATAATCGGCTTCTGTGCGCATCCATGCACGTTAACAGAAGTCACCAGCTGTTTCCAGCCCACGCACTGTGCCATTACACCAACCATTTTCCACGGTCGCACACTACAGACACACACATCCAGATAAGGACATCGTAAAGCGTTGTTAGGTTACATGCATGTACAAGTGTCTGTTCCTCACAAAGAGGAAGTGATGAAAGCTGCAATGGAAATCTATTTATAGTAGAGCGGAAATGTCACTTCTCTTTCCAGGATTACTACATACAACACAGACAATGCATGAGAAGCACCAGTGAAAGTGCACAGTTCCTCGCCACAACGCCCATGCAGTTCTTCCAGCGGCATAAGGCAAGGTGTGTGCCTCTTAACAGTTTGGATTAAATGGAGCAAAACAATAACCTACAGAAATTAAATAACTTACATTACTCCCTTCACTTTCATTCATGTGACACAACTATGGTTCAAAGGTTGTACTAATATAGATCAGTCACGCCAACACATGATTGTCTGTCTGTATTCCTGATCAGCCATGAGTGTCTGAGCAAAAGATGCGCTACTAGGGAGGTGCTAATAAAGCCATTACTGATGTCAGATGTTTGTCATAGCACTTAGTTTAGAGTGGGTGTTTTCACTTCCATTTGCATCACATGGTTAGCATGTTGAAAGCAGAAAGTGAGTCTCGAGTGGGCGAACTCCACATTGGTCACTGGACCACAGAGCTTCTTACTAATGGCCAAAAGTAACCAGATATAAAAGATAGTACATAGTCCAGGACACTTTCATGATGCACAACAAATCCAGTTTTTATACCACAGAAACGTATAATGTACGTAGGCCCATGTGTTGTCTGTGGTAGCATAACCAGGATTTCTGGAGGCCACAGTAGTCCCTTTGCTTTTTACAGCCATTAGCAATTGTTGTAAGCAGCAAAAAATGTAACTTTAATTTTATAATTACTAATTACATTTGAATTTTTGAATTAAAAAGTATTAAAATTTAGCCCTGGCATTAACGTCTCGATGTGACCAATATTGTGGCACCACTGACAGGTCTGGGCGTGTTTTAAGCTTGAAGATGTAGTGACCGTTTTATTGTTACAAACGTAAACAACATGGTGCTGCTCTGATTGGATATAACTGAGGTTGATAAATCCAGTCACCAACATTGTCTGGAGCCCTCCCAGATAGTTCTGTGGAACAGACTATGTTCTGTCAAGCAGTTCTATCTGGTCAAGTCAAGTTAGATATGTGTAGGCCATTGTGTTGGATCATACAATATAAACATGTGAGAGTCACTGTGATAGAGGATGTATTATTCTATCTTCAATGTCTTTTTTATTTTATTAAGGAAGAGGTAAAATCAACTGAACAGAGAACAGAAGAGACAACCCTGCACCAAATCACAAGCGGCCAAACACCAGCACAGAGGCCTATCCCTGAGTCCCCCCAGGTGCACCTCTAGGGGGTTAATGCACTCATCCTGATACTCACCTCCCCCCCATCATCACATCTTCCTTTCACTTCGCTCCTTTTCCCACTCCAGTAGAGTTTTCCACCCTGAACAAAAAGGGGTGGGGTCTCCAGTGTCTGCAGTGAGCACAGAAAAATGGGTCATGGAGATGGACGAGAGCGAGAGGGGTTTCCACCTCAACCACCAAACGGGTACATGCTGGGGGCAGATCTGTCCATGGGGAGTAGAGGTGGGGTAGGGTGTTGAGACCCACAGGGAAGTATCCTCTTCAGGCAGATGCAGCCAATACTGATGCAAAAACAGTCAACCACTACCAGCATATACTGTACATACCCTTTTTCAATTACTAAAAAAACAGCACACCAGTCTGGACCATGGTATCACGGTGGACACCAGGGATTGTCTATTAGACTTCAGGAACATAATTGGAGAGCGTCTCTGACTGGCATAGACAAAAAGATAGTGTCCCTCATCCTGACATTTATGTTTTTGACTTCAAAACCCCAGCTGTTGAGCTGACTTGGAAAGCTGTCGCTTTAAACTTAATCATTGTCTTTTAAGTCTTTCTTGATTCCAGCCATTTTCTGTTGTAACCTGTATTTCTCCACGTCTTTTCTTTTGTAAAAAGGGTGTTATCACATTTGTTGTTATGGGTTTTGTGTAAATGCTGACGAAATTCAAATGTGTATAAAAAAAAATTTATTTCTGTGTTTTCTGACATACTCTGTTGGCCCGTTTAACTCTGTCATACATGAGTGCATTATGTGTGTGTCCATGTGAAAGTGGTGTTGATGCGTAGGAGACAGTTACGTTAGTTATTTGGCTAACAAAATGGCTAATGATGGCTTTAGTTGTCATGACAATTTTTAGTAGGTCTTCACCATGGTGACTATGGCAATATTACAATCATACACATTAGTGCACAACCCAGTGTAACAAATGTAGCATTTAACAGCATATTTTAAATGTCACATTTACATCAATTTGACTCTTATTCCACTCACCCACACACTGTCCTGCCTGACCCACTCTAATCAATAAACTTTGAGCTTATTTCCAACATAGTGCCCACTGTCACCAACATATCCTGTAGGTCCAAGGCTTTCGATCAACCTTTAAATGTAAAGTGTAAGACCACACATGAGCCTGAAAAGTTCACAAATCTATTAGAGTTTTAGGATCTGGCAATGGCAGACTATAATTTTTTAGGATGGGTGGTGCTGCTTTCTCATCAAATACTAAACCACTAAATCTACATTAACATTAAATACTTAATATTTCATAAAAACATATTAGTTAAGTAACACACACTTAGGACATGAGGGGTATGCAAAAAGCTGTTTCTAGTTTATGTTTTAGTCTTTTTTTTTTTGTCATTTTTTAGCTGACGCTTTTATCCAAAGCGACTTACATTAATCATTCATCTTCATGCATCATACATTCATCTTGGGATCTTGTTCACGAGTGAGGGAAGGAGGGAACGTGAGATTGACAGACGGATCAGTGCAGCTTCTGCAGTGATGCGGTCGATGTACCGGTCTGTCGTGGTGAAGAAGGAGCTGAGCTGTAAGGCAAAGCTCTCGATTTACCGGTCAATCTACGTTCCTACTCTCACCTATGGTCATGAGCTTTGGGTCATGACCGAAAGAACAAGATCCCGGATACAAGCGACCGAAATGAGCTTTCTCCGCAGGGTGGCGGGGCGCTGCCTTAGATTTAGGGTGAGGAGCTCGGTCACTCGGGAGGAGCTCAAAGTAGAGCCGCTGCTCCTCCACATCGAGAGGAGCCAGCTGAGGTGGCTCGGGCATCTGTTTCGGATGCCTCCTGGACGCCTCCCTAGGGAGGTGTTCCGGGCATGTCCCACCGGGAGGAGACCCCGGGGAAGACCTAGGACACGCTGGAGGGACCTATGTCTCTCGGCTGGCCTGGGAACGCCTCGGTGTCTACCCGGAAGAGCTGGAGGAAGTGTCTGTGGGAGAGGGAAGTCTCTGCTTAGACTGCTGCCCCTGCGACCCGGCCCCGGATAAGCGGTAGAAGATGGATGGATGGATGGATGGACTTACATTAAGGTTCTATTCCACAGTGTTTCAGCTGGAACACCACTGGAGGCAAGGTGGGTTAAGTGTCTTGCCCAAGGACACAACGCCACTGCGCTGTTGTTTGTGTATATGAGAATACACAACATCTATTTCTTTTCTATATTGCAATGAAACATTATAAATAGTACATAGGCATAAAACAAAGCAGCTAAAATGTAATTAATTATCATCTCTCATGCTGCAGGTCAGAATCAAGACATACGTAGTAGTACAACACTGACCCTGTTAAAGTTTTTTGTTGCCTCCAAAATTTGGTGTTTGTGCTTTCTTTCTTTTAACTTGCTAGTAAAAAAAAAAAAGAACAGGAAACACCGTTATTTATTCTTGCAACAGTTTGTGTGTATCTTGAAAGTCTGACCTTCATATTGCATCAGAATACAAAGTCGCTGGAATTAGAATCAGCATCTTCAAGGCTGAAGCCATAATTTGGTTTTCAGTTGTTTAAGGTAACACAATCAAATGACACCACAGAAGCAGTTTGTTACATTTACCATGTGACTCATGTAATAATAATCTAAAGATTTCATAATATTTTAAATCATAATTTTCCAGTCTTCACTTGTGCTTTTTCCTGCATTGATCATTTGACATCATATTTAACTTTTGTAGCAACTTTTCCATCTCTGCTCATTTTTGGGTTGTACATTTATACCATCATTACATATGTCTGTATTGTTGTAATTTTCTAAGACATGCCTCAAACAAAAAACACATTTTCACAAAGTGGCAACTACAGAAGAAACAAAAAAACTGCTCCCGAGCAGAGTAAAAAAGTTGCAGAACAGGTAACTATTGTGACTGTCCGAGGCTCCCACGTTGCACGGGACAGCACATACGTCGACCAATCACGCACAACAAAACTTTGACATCACAGTTGAGAAGACAGCTAAGCAGCAACAGCTGTCTGCTAGTTTCAGGACACACCAGAAGACAGTGACGCAACAGCCTGTGTGTGAGCGCCTGTACGCTAAAGTCTAGGGTCAGCGTTGCGTCTGTACAGGGGAGACATCATTGGTGTGGTCAGTGTGGGAGAGATTAGTCACGAGGTCAAACTGAAGTTAAGAGAAACAAGCAACACGAGGAAATACAGAAGCAAGTAAAAGGAGGGCTTGATAGAGGGAGTTTACTTTTTGATCATTTTGAAAAATGTCACTAGAAAAGTCTGGGCTCGTATTTTGTGAAGTTTTATGAAGTGTTGGATTAGTCCAAGAGCAGACAAAAAGACATGTGTTTCCATGCAATGCAGGACTGTGCTACGTGTTCATCTTGCTCGCTGATAGTCGTGTGTGAATGGTATCCTCCACTGGGGAAAAGAGGGATTCTTGCCCAGACATTCCACAGCACAGATTCCCAAAAAAAAGTTTCCACTACAGCTAATACACACTCACACACAAGGCCTTTCTAAAGTGAATTCTTGTCTAATATACAATGGGAAACAAAGGAACAAAATCTCAACTTCACTTGCAATCTGGATGCACATTGTGACAGTTAATAGGATGTCAGTGTCATGTTGATTAATAAAAAATGACAGCACATTGTATGCGTCTGAAAAAATATGCACTGGGACTTTAAATGGGACTTTTTATTACATCACATCATGCAATGTACGGATAGTCCCTCCAATATAGTGTCTTTTTACAGTTTCTACAGGCCACTTGAATAAGTCCAAAAGAAAAAAACTACACTAGTCAAAGAGGGTTGGACTTATATTAAGCAAAAAGGTATACTCAACTTCACAACAGGATAATGCCTAATTAATATGAGATCAGAAAGGTTCAGATCCATTAGCCCTTCCAAGTCAACTGGGTCGTATAAAATGAGCACGTACAGCAAGCTTTACCAAATCCTATTCGAATATAAGGTTCTCCCATTAGCTGGTTGGTGTACAAGGCTTTTCAATGGCAGTGGAAAAATCCTATTCAGAGAAACAGTGCAGTTATATGTATGTGAGTTTAGAGCTTTTCTTTAAGGTAAGCTCTATATGTCAATGAGGAGTGACAGCCCTGTTTAGTAGATAATATAAAGATTAATTTAATATGACACATCAATAGAGTTCAAAAGACTGTCAACAATAACTTATAAACTAATAACTTATATCTAACTCATGTGTAAAGAAGACAGGGCTATATAAGCTCATTCTTTTGAAACTGTTGGTTCAACTTTTGTAATTTAGTGCCAACAAGCAAGGCCAAAGTGAATACATATGTTTAAATACATTATAAGTAAGCCAAAATTTTCCTTCTTGTTTTACCACTAATCAGTCGTTCCTGTCCTTATTCCAACTAGAGGGCCTGAAAACACTCACTAATCAATCCATTTGCCCCATTTTCTCCGACACTGTCCCCACACAACAGTGAGTGGGGCAGTGGAGCATTTCCACAGTGCCGGCCAGGCAACTTCCACAGCGTCACATAAAATCCACAGAATTCCAGTTCCATAGGCTTTGGTTTTTCAGTTTCACATGCACAGAACCTTTAACTGTCAAACATTATGTAAGGAAATGGCTTATTTAAAGTAAGAGTAGAATGAAGTGGAGGGTGTTTTTACTGTAGAAATGGCATCTAAATTAGGATGCACTGTAAAGGCTACTTGGTCATAGTGGAGATAATGGCTACTGCTTACGCCACTGTGGTTACCTCATGTAGCTTGTTACTATTTCAGTCCATTTTGAATACGATGACTCTTCCTGTGCTTCCTGAGTGTGTGTGTGCTTTCCAAACATAATACCACTGTGTCTTGTCCATTAAAGCTGACAAGTGGCCAATAGTCAGAGCCTTTTAGCTCTCTATCAAAGACACCACGCATGCAGAGACAAATATAGTCCTCTGCTTTGCATGTTTCAGTATTTTCAGATTCTTGCTAGGTGTTTAACTCATCATTTGAATAGGAGTGACATAAATGATGAACACTGAGATAAAAAAAGGTTGGCTATTTTTAAGTAATTGATGTGTCACCAAAAAGATAGCCTATCAGACCTGTTAAACAGGTTAGAAAAGAAAATGTAAACATGTAAATCTGTGATTGTGAACATATAGTATGGACACAAAGCTCAGCCCCGCCTTCCTCGACTTTAATGTGGAAAGTGGTCCTGAGCGGTGTTATGCAGCTCACTTTCCACAGTGGAAGCCTGTTCCCGGAGAGAAGTTTCAGTGGAAGTTCCCCCTCACAGAGCGAGGGAAAGGGGAGAAGTCAAAGGGAAACAGAGAGCAGAGGAAGGAGTGAGTGGTGGGTTTAAATGAAGGGCAACAGTGAGAAGAAACTGAATGTATGTGAGCATAGTGTAGAATGGAACAGACAGTGAACAAGTTGAGAGGCGTTGAACTCGAGTTGGCTAGGTCAAAGTTCATAACCTGATTACTCTTGTCTGGCTGTCTTGTAACTTCAGCTGTTCTCACCAATAATAAGCACACTGATGATAGCAAACAGTCATAAGAATTGTGTTGTTGCTGATGGTGTTAGGAAAATGCAGTTTTTGGTGAATGAAATGATTAAAACCTTCTGCTGAAACATCAATAATACTGACAAACAGGAGTGTCACTCAAACCAAAGCCACATTCTTACTGATTACGTTTACAAAAGCTTTCCACTGTTAAACACTGCAATTACTACAACTGAAAATAATACCCTGTATCAGCCGTTGTAAAACCTGTCCACCCTGTATCATAGGATCTGGATCTATCGAGGTGGGGTCCGGATAATATACTTTATCTGGAAGCACATAACACTCTAAACATTGCACAACATTAATGGCAAAAAAGATTCAACAAAAGCCTAAAAAAAAAAAAAGAGTTAGTTAGGTGAATCACATCCGGTGAGTAAGCAGATTATTCATGGTGGAGGGAGGGGAGGATGGTAAGTTGGCTAAAGCTGCTCTAATGGTCACTCCTACCATCACCACAGGATCAGGAGCACATTATTCTGACAATTTTACACATCACCCAGCTCACCGTGAACACAATTAACTCAGTCTGCTGCTGTAATACACTATTTCATTTTACTAAACATGAGCCTCAACACAATTTAGTGTATTAAACAATTTATTGTATCATTGGAGCAATGCAACAACCCAAAAGCAATGGAATCAGTAGATTATCAATTTACGTTAAAGAGAATTAAGCTACAACAAACTCAGAGGAACTTAGAATCAAATGCATAATTATTGCATAAATGGACATTTATTCATTTAGCAGACGCTTTTATCCAAAGCGACTTACAAAAAGTCATGAACAGCTTTAACCTTGCTTAACAAGGCCTTCCTTGAAAAGGCCTGCAGAGAGTCTGTACAGATGTCAAATTATGTAATTGTATGTGTTGCAATGGAGTGAGTGAAAAGTCTTTTGCAATGCAGCTAAATCGGACAGGTATAATTGTGACTCACTGCGAGGCACTAATTATAATTGTACATCCTAATTCCTGCTATACCAAATTATGAGATCTGCATCTTGTAATGATTGTATCAACATGGTATTATCTCAGCATTTTTGGGCACTGCCTCCCACACACAGTCAATCAGTGCTTCCAGTCAGAGGGAGCGGCACGCGTATGCTTGCTGTGCAGGTATGCAGCTGGCATCAGAAATCACGGTGCTTCTTTTGCACCTAAGGGAAAAAAAGTGGGTGTGATGATCTGACTGCACACCAAGGGCTTCTGGGAATATCACAATAGTATCTGCGGATGCACTGGAAGAGAAGAAGAAGTATCATACTTATCATACATATGTTTATCACATAAGTTCCCACACCTGGATTAAAATAGGTGACTACCATGAGAAAGAGGATGCTGTGACTCATAACAAAGTGAACTTTATCAACTAAAAGGTCGGAGAGAACTTCAATAACTCTTGTTCATGTCAAATATAACAGACAACATCCGACTATTGTGTACAAACATTGCCCTGTGACGGCAAAAATTCCAATTAAAAGAAAAAAGGTGGGTGCACAGTGGCAGAGTGGTTAACAAGAAGGTTGTAAGGAGTCAAGATGTCCTCCCCGTGTTACAGTGGGTTCTCTCCAGGTACTCCAGCTTCCTCCCACCGCCCAAAGACATGCATGTATAGGTCAATTGGCAAATCCCTAGTGAATGAATGTGAGAGTGAAAGGTTGACTGTCCATGTCTGCTGGGATCGGCTCTAGTCATCCATGACCCCTTCTTGCTGTATCACTTATTCAGTGCAAATCAATTTAACTCCTTTCTCAATTCTTTCCTTTATTCAATAATTAGTGGGGAAAAGATATTTTCTTTAAAAAATAATTATAATCATATGATATTTACCAGTTTTAAAGGGGTTTTTGTATTGAGCACATAACAAGAGCCCTTGTCAAGTACATCTCTGCAGGCGATCAGATGCACATGAAGAGACACAACAAACAGTCAGGAGACTTAGAAAATATTTTGTTTATGTAAATGCTCTGTTTGTTTAGAAACAAGAGATGGCACGTAGTCTCTCAAAAGCGTTTAACTGGAGCCTATCCCAGAAACTTTGTGCTTTGGGCGGGATAGACTAAACCCAGTTGGTTGCAGGGCAATTCAAAATTGAATGACCCTACATTGACATGCATGCCTTTTGCGGAGTACGCAACTCACTATATCAATGAGTCACATCCCACGAGTATGATCAATTTTAACATTACAGGTAATGGCTGCACAAAAAAAACAAAAGTGTGCGAAAACATGCAGTGCCCCGAGCAAAGACAAGATTAGACACATTCTGCCTGAAGACCTGACATTCGCTATTAGCCTTTCTCTACATTAAGCTGCACATACCTGCAGTCTGTGAAGCTATTACCTATTAACAATATGTTTGTTCAGACGCAGAGGAAAAGACTTACTCTGTCATATTCTGAATTATTGATTATTTCTCTTTTAGTGAGTGATAACGAAATTAAGAAAGCATAAAAAGGTACACTTCAAGTAAACGGGTGTAAAATTTATATAGTATAAAAGAGCTGACAGTCTACTGAGAGGCAGGAAAGATTTTTTAGTGTCTAGGAAATCCACTTGGGTTTTAGTTTGGACTTGCAGCTCCCCAGTAGAGCCGTCTGAACCTAATGGCCAGCAGGGCCTAATTATGAAACAACAACTGAAAGATTTCCCAGAACCAAAAAATAAAAATTTCTATTATGACATACATAAAACAAGCCCAGACATATCATTCAAGGTCTGCTGTAATTGTAAAATGACATATTAGACACATATTAGAAACTAAAGTATCAGAAGAGTCAGCAGGAGGGAATAGCCCAAACAAGGAAACTTTCCACCTCTACCCACGACTGTGACTCATGCAGAAATGTAACTTGTTTATCTCTTTGAGTTTGTGTGTGTGTTTACAGCCTCGTTCTTATATGTTTGTGTGTATCTGCTGGCACAACCGTCTGGTCAGCAGTGACCTAGAGCAACATTAATCAGAGCCTCAGAGTAAAAGCAACACCAAACACATTTTTATATCATGAGCAATGAGGAAAATGACACATACAAACATTTTGCATTCTCCAAGTGTTGTATATCTGAAGAACGACAAAGACACTGAGTCAGCTCCCAAAATGTCATCACTCCTTTATTTGAAGCGAGTATGCACTGCAATTACAAGATGACAAGCAAATACCTGAGCTACAGCCGAGGGAGTGGAGTGGCACGAGGTGAAACTATTAAATGGCTATTAGACAAGACCCAGATGTGGAAACCAGCCTCACATTTGCCACCATTAAGGTTGAAGTAGCAGTAGGCTATCAATGAAAAATATTAAGCCTAATCTTCTACAGTTATGGAGCATGTTCAAATCTCTGAAATAAAAAGCTATTTGAGTCAAAGAGAAATGCTACCCTTGCTGAAACTTGAATTACCAACGCAACTACATCATAGCAATCATAGAAAAGGGAATCCCTCTCCAGCAGCAAGTTATAAAAATCAGCAAAATGTATGCACTATGTCTTTTTTCAGAGCATCTACCTGCTGGTTGTGTCATCATAAGTCTTGAGAGGGAGAATCTTGCAACGTTTCAGCTCAAAATGTGAAACTTCATCAGACAATGACACACACGAACATAATAATACTGATGTTTCTCATTCAGCTCCAAGTAAATGCCCTTTAAACAACCACCTACAGCAAGGTGACTCATACACCCACACACCTCACCTCACACATTTCCGCACCATCTTAGAAATCATACCCACCCACTTACCCATAATTCACCAATGGCAATTTACTTATAAAACTAATAATTTCAGTGACACATAGTTGATCCAGTAAAATGATGCAACAGGTGTCTGTTCTGCAGGTGCACAAATAACTCATCATAAGCTTCAACCACATTTCCACAGCAATTAATCAGCACCAATTGTTCAGTTGGTACCACTATATTAGACATCTTTTTTTATAAAAGGTTTGAGCAAACTACAAAGACAAAAAATCTCAGTCACCATCAAGTTATGAGTCTGAGATTATGTGTAGGCAAGCAACTGCTCTTCTTCTAAAATTAATCATTTTTACACTGTTGACTAGTAAGCTGCAACGTTTCATAACCTTGGTATAGAATCTTTGGTAAGGCACACATTTTATTGCACAGTTAAATGTACTATTTATATTGTTGCCATTGTTAATACAAACACTTTCACTTCATGCTGTAGGTCAATACTTGAGTTGCTCAGTATTAAAATAACACTGGGTCAGTGTTTTACTCTGCAAAGGGAATCCCACTGCATTGATAAACTGGTAACAAGTGTGTCTAATCTTTTCAGGCTCATGGGACATGACTATGTATGTATCCAAGTATGAGATACACTAATACAACCAGTTTATCTGTCAAAGTGATACAGGTGGCTGCACCCACAGAGGTTCCTTACTGTTGAGTGTCTGCTTTGTTTCTTAAATAATTATACCTGAACCCAACAAATGTATGCAATATCTCATTAATCATGTGTTGTGACGGTTCCAGCCCACACAGATAAGTAAGGTCTATGGTAGGAGTGCTTCAGTACCTCCACTGAGTAGGACGAGGCAAGTGACAAACATTTTTCACAATACAAACCATAGCCATCTGTACAAAAGTGTAGTATAATCATAAATCCTTCTGTGTGTATGGCTCCAGTCCAAACAGGAATAAAGGTGAGCTTAAGATATGAATTAGCTCAAAGTATCTTTTAGCATGCTACAACCTGCCTAAAGCACACCTGCGGCCCAGTGGTAGAGCAGTTGTTCTATAATCGGAAGGTTGGCAGTTCGAACTCCGCTCTCCCCACAGTTCATACTGTCGTTGTGTCCTTGGGCAAGTCACTCAACCCACCTTTCCTCCAGTGGTGTTCCAGCTGTAACACTAGTATTTAGAAGCCTAATGTGAGTCGCTTTGGATAAAAGTGTCTGCTAAATGACTAAATGTCAAAGAGAGATGGTCATGTGCACAGATCAGTATAGGTTTTCAATCGACGCCTGTAAAAGTGCTTTACTATCTTTACAGTCAAAACAAAAAAGGCATTACCACTGGCCCTCCAATGTCTACAGAGTCATCCACCCAGGAGTCAGTTTCCTCAAGTGGATGTCAAATCAAGACAACAGATGTACATCAGTTTTGACCAATGCCAGATTAACCATGAAGAATAGCCTACATTATGTGCATCTTGGGCCTAAACACTGAGGCATCTAATCAAGAGTTGCACATGCACAACTAATCATAGAACACGCACAAACTAAGAACTACAGTGGCAAATACCCAGAAACAATGTACACAAAAAAATTATTAAATTTTAAAACCCAGAAAAAACATGTACAAGCTGCTCCACAGAGATACGTAGAGTTTCAAAGACAAAGTGCAAAACTCATCAGGATAACATCTGTAATGGCCCAAATCCCTGAGTGCGTCTCCATGAAAGCACCCTGTACACTTCTCTCTCCTGTCTTTGGGCACTGGTGTGATAAGGCGCTGATGGCTAGTATTACTTCACTTGGGTACTCCCGGGGGGAATCCCCTTGTTGCTGCTTGTGTGCACTGCATGTGTGTGCGTCGACAAAAAAGGAAGAATGCCACCATTGAGTGCAGTGCCATTGCGCTAGCAATCCTTTCCCCCACACCCTTCCCGCCTCCCGTCCTTGCCTGCACTCTGACGTACAGTTGGAGCAGATTTGGTGACACTAAGATAAAAGCCTTCCTCTGTTTCTCTCTTTCTCTGCTTTCCTGTTTCTCCAGTGTCACCAGAGCACTGAGTGCTGCTGCTTTGGCTGTACACATAGAGAGCTCATTCAAAGTGACACAATCACTTTTCACTTCAACTTTGTGATAAGCCACAGATCAGTGTGTCCTGGTGCAATATGCCCACAACATAGTGTAAAGTACAATACAGTACAGTACTCTAGTTCAGCTGTGATGGACAGCAAACAGCCCTACAGCAAAGTACTTCTTATTCTTTTTAGACACTTAAGGACCTAACCTCAATTAAAAACGTGACAATGGCAAAGGTGTTCTTAAAGCAAAACATTCGGGTTCGCAAAACGCATGTTAAAATAGGAGAAAATGTTTTGTCCCTGTAACACTGTAGTTTACTCATCTTTCACTTCAGTGCCATGTTACAGGGTATACCCCTGTCAGATAGTTGTACAGGCAACTAGAATTGTTATGGTGTAATTATTGTTGATTTTTATTTTGTCTTGTTGGATTTCTACTCTCGTCAAGATATAGATAAAATATACAAATGGGGGACAAATATTGTCTCCACTAAAATAAATCACTTAACGATCAACATTTGAACCATAATGAAACGTTTGCCTACTGTTTGTGAATGCTTAGTGCCTTAGGACTTTTGAAAAGTCTATGCAATGTTCTTCTAAGTAGTAACTAAGTAAAAACAAATGAGGGTGTGAGTGACTGTTAACATGGTCTGAGTCTCCTGACACAGGCCTGCATGCTCACATGTACAAGTCTATTAAAAGGACAGGGTCATAATCTCTAATCACTTCCACGTCTGTCTGAATAAAAGAGCGGGTTAATCTGGATTACACGTCACCATGGTGAGGTCACAGCAGGCATCTGATTTGCTGACCAGCCACAGAAGAAGTAAGACCTGGTAAATAAACAATATGCAGATCAAAGTAGGTCTACAGAGTGTTGTGATAGACTGTGAAATTCCACTAATAAATAAATGCTCCATTTGTAAGATTTCACCTTAATGACCCAGTTCTTCTACAAGGGGCAGAACAGCATGACCTTGCAGAGGAACTTGTGATCTATGCCTATAGGATATGTTTCTACGGAAAAGGGTAAAATTATCATTTATGAAGGAACAGTAATAGATAAAGCTACATATAAAACCAAAGCAGATTAATAGATTTTAAACAAGGTCTAAAGAGTAATTTTAAGATTGTAGAGCTGACCTGACTTTACCCCATCATATGAAGAAGCAGTCATACAGTGTACTCAACTGGATGAAGAGGCAAAGCGTGTTCATTTGGTGAGTGTTAGAAAATAAAAATAAATACTTCTGGGGTAACTAGGTAGTTCAGGGCCACTGACAGGTGACCTGCATATATAACTATAACTAAACCTAGGAATGAATGTTAGTGTTTAATTAAGTCACTCAAAACGCATGTCACAAACAAACGAATAATAATGTTAGGAATGTGGGATAACTTAGGCTACAGACCTCAATGTAACATGCTTTGCTACAGAATTAATCTGAACAAAAGTAGCTCGCAAACACGTGTGCTTTACTAGGCTGCGTCTCCTTCTGTTTAAACCTGCCACACAGGAGAGGGATTTCCCCACACTCTACTACGCCACTGTGCCTGTCACATGCGTCTAAAACCTAAAGTGCATTTTCCTTCTCAGTTGCCTATAGAATAGTCTCAGTTTGCACGCAGCTGAGGATGATCTGTGTGGAGCCTCTTTCACAAACCTGGAGTAAAACTGTCGGAGGAACAGTAGCCTAATTACCTTCAGGTTTGCGGTCTTTTAATTCCCACACTTTTCCAGACATGTCCCCGAACAGAGAAAACCTGAAGCACTGAGATTTACTCTCGATAGCTCAAGCTGCAGTTGTGGATATGAAAGGCACATCAGCTGACCGTAAAACTAAACCCTGTTGAATACCAGTCAGTGTGCTGCTTTTGGGGTCGTGGCTCATTTCAGACTGTATCCTGTATCACTGGGGTGCCCCAGCCTAAAAATACCTGTCTAAGACTATATTTGGCTTGGCTGGATCACAGTCCCCGGTACAATGAATGGGCTCTATGCTATCTTACTCTGCCTCTGTCACCCGGATGCTAAAATTAGTAACAAAGCTTGCGTCAATCACGAGCCTCAGTGCGTCAAGGCTGCCCCCGCCCCTTGAGCACATCATTGGCCAGAATTAGGACGCTGACTGAAAACGCGCCTCGTGATTGGTTGTTGGAAATTATTGTTCTACAAGCCTCTTCGACACGTTTTAATTCTCAGGTTTTTGTCTCCGCCATGATGGAAAGTTCTAACGTTACTCACCTCCAGATTTTGAAGAAGTCTGCTTTACCTTGTTTGGTGAAACACCAAACAAACTTACAGTTTATTAATGAATTTTATGTTGTAGATGTGTTAAAGTGTTAACAATGAACTATCTTGTGTATTTTTTTACCTAACAATACCGTTTTAAGTTACAGTTGTACAGGAGATGGCAGAAGGTTACATTAAAGGCTATGCTAAATTAAGCTAAATTAAAAGAATATCTTTTTACTCTTTATCATAACTTTCTACATGTGTTTGTACTTGTATTATATCTCAGCCAGGCTTTTTGTGTTACCCGGTGTAAAAAAAACCTACATGTTTCTGTAGTAGGCTTACTTTTTTTTTAAACCCCCAAAAATATAGCCTAAAAATTGTTTTTATATTTATCCTATAATTAAACTTTAAAATCTCCGGTTCAGTGACAGTCACAACCAGCTCGCCCGCAGGATCCTCTTCAACGTGTGCCCCAGAAACATCAAACCAACTCTGGTTGTGTTCATCTCCCCGCCTCTCCGCTCTCTCACTCTGGCACCGCGCGCTGGGCTTATGTGTCCCTACTGTACAACAGAAAGAGAGAGGAGCCGTGCCGGAGTGACGTCACCTCTCCCATGGCGTCACATTGACGTAGTGCATACCAGGCGCTCTGTGTGGAGGCAGAGCTCACATAAATGCAGTATTTGACTTTCTCCCCTTAGACGAGCACATAAACAAACTCGCGTTACAAGTCCACACTTTGCAAAGCACCGCCATCACTGAAAGAGAGAGCGCAGGGAGCAGACTCCTCACACTACGGAGGCTTTCATTTTTATTACACTTTATATATTTAATTTTTTTATACTTCCTACTTTAGAACGAAACTTTTTTTGACGCTGGTACTTCACCGTGCCAACAGATTTATTTGTACTTTAATAAATTACCTCAACTCTGGGTGACTTCTGGATGGACATAGGATACTTCACGACAGGTTATTACCACATGTAAAGACGGAACCGCTACAGCAAACCAGTGAGTAAATTGTGAATGAATGACTGCATGAGCTCCTTAGATTGTCTCCCTTGTCCGCTGTGTGACTGAAGACATAACATGTGATAATGTAAATGTTATGTTAAGTTTCAAGTTTAGTACCTTCACTTTAGTCGCGAGTCGGAACTGTCAAGGTTTGTGAAACCTGTTGCTGTGCCGACCCTCTTTTCGCGCACAGCTGCTTTGTGGAGCCACACGAGGGTCAATTTAATTTGTGCTGGGGAGATATCATATCCTTTTTGGTTGTCATGGAAATGAGATGCCTCTCAGGCAGAATGAATGGAGTCAGACGCACTAATGTTGTATAGACAGCAGTCTAACCTCCATTTACACAGCGCTTTGGAACCTCGAGCTGCTCCTCGGTGCGACTAATACGCTACATTTTGGGAAATTGTTCATTTATTAAAAGGTGCTTAAATAAGACTTGGTTTACGTCTCTTGCACGTCTATGATTTCACAATACCGTCTCATAAGTGTCAAGACTCAAACAGTTTCACACAATTAGACTCGGTCAGTAACTGTTAAGTAGACCTACTGATGTGTTTGAGACTACAAGGCGATGAGTGCTGTCCAAACAGTCTTAATTCAGTGTCTGTCTGCCTGGAGGACAGTTACAAAGAGCCCTTGTCCATTGTCTCTAAAGACACAGTTCTCCTCCCATTGATCACACACTCAACACACTCGTCCATTCATCATAAGTCCCTCTAAACATCTGCCAACAGCACTGCGTCCTGTCCAGGAGGATGTGCGCTTCACTTTACTTGACTTTTGTCTCTTGACACTTAAACTTTAGGCACGGATGCAGGCGCGCGCACAAACTCTCGTGACAGCGTGGCTCTCGTGTAGATTTAGGTCGCTCACATATCTCTCTTTTTCTCTTTTTATGTGCTCTGTGTGTTTGCTGGTGTCTGGGCTTATTGCTGCGAGGGGCTTCACCGGGGGCTACCGGCGCTCCTAGCCGCGTGCTTAGCAGCTCTTATGTGCTTCTCCTGGTTACCGGTGCACTGGCCATAGCTCCACCAGTCACTCGGCCTGGACAGACAGAAAAGAAAAGGAAAAATAGGCTGAGTGTGTCTTACTTTGAGCCAAATATACTATATACTTTTGCAAAAATGTAGCTATATAACGATTACTAATTTCCGCTGCGGCTTATAAAAATATTTTCAGACTTAAAACAAAATCAAAGTAGAATAGTTTAGTGTTCATATTTAGCTTTCCCAATTAAAGTGCGCTTTGGTTTAGGCTTGTCTCGCCCGCTTCCACATAGTTATAACTTGGTTAATCCGTAATGTCTCTAGACACATCAGACGACTTTTTCAGCATCTGAGGACTCTGTCTGAAGTCCCTAGCTTTAAAGGTGGGACAGTCAGCTGCAGGTGTACACGCAGAGTACCGACTCTTGTTTCTCAGAGAGAGAGGAAGAGTTTGAGACAGAAAGGGGGCGCTCTGGGCTTTCATATCCATCTCCAAAAGTGCGTCCTGCTTCAGTTAGAGGGAGTCGGAGGCGCACAGAGCACAGGAGCCGCAACTCTGCTTCGAGTCCGAGTCTCCAAGTTTAGCCGCTCTGTCGTTCCCCTGGATGAACCCTGGGCAGAAGAGCACCGCGCTCATCAGAGGGACGCTTCACGAAGGACGTGCTTTCACGCACACTGCTGTTTCTAAACGCGCACCTGCTGTAGGTCTGTAGAGTTTAACTTGGCATTTAAGGCAATAACAGCAATTTGATAATAACAGTGGGTCAGACGTTGTTAAAGTGAAACTCGACTACAAGAGATTGAAGTCTGAAATGAGTGTAAGTGTTCTGTTGTGGGTCTTGTATTTGCTTTGATTCAACGTCACCTTATAATCAAAATATTAAGTTTTAATATTTTTTCATGGGTTAGTAATTTTAAGGAGCAGATGCTGGGCTTTTTTGGCTTATTTCAAATTTTTATAAAATAAAATTCTCGCGTTTTCCTGACATAAATAATAGCCTACTGGTTAGATTATTTCAACTAAAAGTTCAAGAAGAAGTTGTTGGTTTGTATTTGTAAGTTTGCCACCGTATTTATGCGTAAAGCTTAAGCGTAAATCCTTGGTGTCAGATTTGATGAATTGTGTTGGTGATGTAATAACCTCCTTGTCATTGATTTGGAAACGAAATTAAATCAGACTTTAAGGCACGATTGTCTGCGAGTATCACTCGAGGTTTTGCCTCAGGAAGTCTCTGTCTTTCAGTTCAAAGTGTTTTCTGGCTGACTGTTTCTAACCACGCGTAACTCTGCTCCAGACACAGGTTCGGAAGAGCGCGCCTCAACCTCCGCGACGCACGCCGAGTCCTCTCCGCTCCACGAGCCCTGCACCGGCCGCAGCCACGCCACCCCTCAACCCCGGACCAGCACCATTCAGCGCGAGGCTCTTTCACCAGGTACGCACCGGGAACGCGCCGCTTTCTTTCTTTCTTACTTTTTTCTTTCTTTCTTTCTTTCTTTCTTTCTTTCTTTCTTTCTTTCTTTCTTTCTTTCTTTCTTTCTTTCTTTCTTTCTTTCTTTCTTTCTCACAGAGCAGTTTAAACATTAGATTAAACGTGCGCTTTAATACTTTTTGGGATCGTTCATTCGTCTTCATATGTTTTTTTAATAATAATAAGCAACTAATTTATTCTAATTCAAAATCCACTTGTACCCGGGTTGTATTATCTTGCTCGTCCGTGTGTGCATGAGTGTGGCTGGAGATGGCGTTTCAATCGTAACAAAGTTTCAGAAATAAGAGACAGGGCACACCTCATTTCAGAGGCTGTGGGCGAATGACATGGATCCTCCAAATGAGTCAACAGAGTTAAAGCTGTGGTTTCAGCTTTTGCAATATTGTTCCAAAAATAACAATTCTTAACAATTGTGTGTATATTACATAGGCTATGATCTTGTCACTGCTTCGAGAAAGTCATCTGTGTGAAAAATCCTCTTATTTCCAGAATGTGTTTATGTATTTATTTGTGCACCTTCCTGTTTTTATTTGTTAGATCTATGGCATTCTGACAATGAACAAGCGCACTCAGTTATTGGAACAGCTGCAGTATGTCCAGTTGAAATGTACACCTCGAGGTTAGACACTGTTTCCTTTCGCCTGAATTTGCTGCTTGGGTTGGCTGATATCCTATTGCTTTCCCTCACAAAGTGGCTTGCATGTAAGTGTAATCAAAGCAATCAGATGGTGGTGTTGGAGGTTAAGCATCTCCGTATAGACCATCTCATATTTATATATATATATATATATATATATATATACATATATATATATATATATATATATATATATATATATATATATATATATACATATATATATATATATATATATATATATATGAGAAAAGGCTAAACTAAAACTCCAGAAAGGGATGACACATTTACAAGTGGTTTGACAGGTTCTTGTCAAGATCAGAGCGTATGTTATTAGCAGGTCTGTGTTTACATCTCGAGCTTCAGCAATAGTGAAAGTCTGTGTGTATGAGAAACAGCTAATCAAACGCTTGTCTCATCTTTCAACAAACACCAAAAGTGTTTTTTTTTTGTACAAATGTGTCTAAAAAGAGACAGCATAAAGTTTCTATTTAGAAGCTCACCCTCTGACACTGCTTCTTAAACTACTGCCACAAATGACACTACTGTCACCTCTTAAACAGTATGTTTCCCGTCTGTTTCTGTCACTTCTTTCTCTGATGCACTAGTGTTAGGTGTCACCCAGAAAGGCCCCATGACGCTTATTGTGCTGCTGAGGCCTGTGTGTTTCCATGTGGGCTGCAGAGGTGGTCACTTGGACTAGAAAGAAAAATGGCATTAAGCATATTGCATGTGACTCATATCCTCAATATAAAAATGACTGCAGCTATCTGTATTGATAAACAACTAACAGTATGCTTTATATTTTTTTAAGTAAAAAGCAGTTTTAATCAGGAAAGTTATTGAAGAAAATCATCTAGCCGACTCTTTTAAAGACACTTAAAAATATTTCTATAAATTGTGTAAAGGCAGATGAACGTCTCTTACATGCTATTTTCCACCTAATTAACACATTGAGTCATCCATTGTTTCGGAGCCCCCTCAGCTTTATCCATCATGTCCCTCAGCTATAAATTAATTGTGTTACAGAGGTTCAAATTAATGTGTCTCTGGCTTTTCCCACAATGACTAACATTTATGTTGCTTAGGCTATTTTCAAATAGACAGCAGTCAGAATTGCCTGTGTTGGTTATTTAGATTGCTTTAAAGTGGATAGTTCTACTGTTTCTCAAATTCAAATTTGATCTTCTAATAGCTCATGTGGAAAGAATAAAGATGGTTGCTTTAGTGGGTTAATAAAAAATAAAGCGTACTGGGAAAGTCATGGCAAGAATTGGTCTTGAAATAAAATTGAGAAACAAAGATTGATGCCATTATACAGAAACTGAAGGTGATTTGTAGAGCTTATTTTCTTAGACAACTGTGCGGCACAAAGAGATGTAAATTTGTGGCTCATGTGAGTGAGCCAGAGGATGAAGGCATTTGAGAGCTTCAACACCAACATATGTATCCCCTATTTGACTAGACAAACTTAATGTTCAGAGCGCGCATGCTGGGCGTCAATACTTGCTCTGTGTTGACAGTTCCCTGCTCCAGAGCAATGAGCAAACGGCACTAACCCAGGTCTGGGCTGACACCATAACTGATTAGACCACATTCACCTTTCATCATAGGCGGAGTTTCACTCTTGTGCGTGGGGCACCTACCAGCAGACCACGAGCTCAGATTTTTTTATGGCCTACCATATTTCATATATCATACCATCTAAATAAATTAAAAATAATTTATTCTAAAATTACTCATTACAATTGTAAGATAGGACAAATAAAATGAGAAAATATGAATTCTGTATTTTTTTTAATTTTTCAAAGACAGGCTCTGGTCTGGGGGGGCAGTGCCCCCCTAAGCCCCCCCCCAAACCCCGCCCATGCCTTATATGTACCCTCCATCCATGCACAGAGGCAGGTGGAGTGGCACTATTACGTGAAGGGCTTGATAAGGCCGGACAATGTACTGTAGTAAGTCCACCCAGAGAAAGGAATGAAGCTTCCTGCTGAATTCAATCAGGGGCAAAACTCAAGACATGCCGGCTGGCGTCTGCAGCAGTTAAAGCAAATATCTGTCTGTGTTTGTGCGTGTGTGTGTGCCTGCATCCAACACCACCATGGGGTTCCATTATTATTTAATGTTATCTGCTTTGCCATCTGACTAACCAGAGCACCCTCCCACACACTAGTTCCAGCATTTTAGTGCTGAGAGCCAACAGGAAAATAGTTTTGCTTTGCCTCCAGGTCACTCAATCGGGATCATGCAGCTTGTGCCACTAAACTAACGGTCTTTGGGGTTGTGTAGTCTCCAAATAAAAGGAACAAGTGCAGGAGGTGTTAAACCTGGAAACTCAGAAAATGGGAATGGAAAGATTTGTTCAAAGGTTTTTTTTATTAATTGGGCTTGCTGGAAAAAAACACAGATTTTTCAAAAATATACCCTAAATCTACTGACACCTCATGAGCTAAAAAATTGCCTGTTCCAATATAGCTGTTCAGAATGTACCCTCTGCATGTGACTCCTGGTCTTGCTCTCTGCTTTTGTGGCCAGTCTCTTTCAAGTCCTACTTTTCTCTTTATATCAGTGATATATGACTTGTTTGCACCAACAAAGAAGTATTTTTAAACAGGTAACACCAAAGATTTGAACACCAGCTTTAATCCTTTAACAACTCAACTCAACCACTGATTTATGCTTTTTTTTATGGTAAAGAATTATCCTGTATCATCACACACAGCAAACTTGAACCTTGACTTTTATTTTGTAATAGAATCTTTTTTGGTGCAACTTATGAAATTTATTAGTTTTTAATAAATGCTACTGTTTATGTACTAACTTTTTGAATTTGAATGTTTTTTATTGTTTATTTGTTTTGTATTTATTGGTAGTACAGTAGTTCTGATGATGTTGGTGTGTGTTTCTTGGCAGACATGCCGTGTGTGCAGGCTCAGTACGGGCCCGCCCCTCCAGGCTCCGCCTACTCTGGCCAGTCCTTCGGTTACCAGGGTGACAGCTACAGCTCTGATGTTATGACCCCTGACTATACCAAGCTGGACCTGGGAGGAGGTGAGATCTCTGCAGCCGCTGCCACCACGTCACTGCCCAGCTTCAACGTATTTGTGGAGGGTAGCTATGAGCTGCCCAAGTCATCCTGCCTTTACCAGATGCCTACACATCGTCCCACAATCAAGAAGGAGGAGGAGAGCTACCCCACTGCCCCCCCTCTGGAAGCCATGTCCTCCTCTAACATGTACTTTAAACCGTCACCTCCTTCCACGCCCACCACCCCTTCGATGCCGCCACAGCCCGGCACCTCCTTCCTATGGGAAGAGCACTCGCTGGCCCCTCCAGCCCACCCCCACTCTCTGGGCTCAAGCCTGGACACGGCCCTCAAGTCTCCCCGCTTCTCACACTTCTACCAGCACTCACCGCCACACAGTAGCAGCAGCGTGGGGGGCTATGACAGTCTTGGTGGGGGTCTGGTCCGGACCTCCTCCTCCTCTTCCTCTTCTTCGTCTTCTGTCTCTCACCCTCACGGGCCAGCCTTGGAGCAACCCATGTACCAGTTACATCGTGGGGCCGGGGGCAGCAGCCTTGCCTTTCGCTCACTGGCACTTGGGCCCTGTGGCCCCATACTGGGAGACAGCCTGCCCTCACCTCCCCCTCGTGGACCCCAGGGAGAGGGCACCTGTGCAGTGTGTGGGGACAATGCAGCCTGCCAGCACTACGGTGTCCGCACTTGTGAAGGCTGCAAGGGATTCTTTAAGGTAATGCCCTGCTCTGCTTCTGAGTCTTTTTCTTTATAATCTTTTTTCAGTGATTGTATTAAAATATTATTCTGCTTCAGTGAAATAACTCCATACTGACCAGTGTGGGAGAAATTTAGATTTATTTATTTTTGAACTATATGTCCTTAGCGTCAATTGGGCCTGTCTATTCATTTACATCAGCACACCCTGTGGGAGATAGTAGAAGCATCCAAAATATCTCAAGCCTGTCTTTTCTCTCATGAGCCTCCTCGCAGCTGTACCTCCCACGCTTTCTCTAAAACCATCTTTAAAGTTTTTGAAAGCACAACACACCCATATGGTTTGTCTTCACTGCTAGCGTAAGGCGTAACACACAAACAAGTCTTTTGACTAATATTAAAATGATAAGCTTAATTCTTTTTGCCCAGCTTTTTAATAATAACATTTCAGTCACACTTGTTAAGCTTTCTATTGCCTTTATGAGACAAGACAGAGGAATTAAAAGACAAAGCTAGACGTAGGCAGCAAACACAGAGGTAATTGAATAATGCCTCTGGTAGGTGGAAATGAATTATCCTTCTTTTCAATTAGTTTGACAATTTGTTTTTATTTAGTAATTAATGAAATCCGTGTCTGGTACAGCAGCAGGCCGCAGGCTGTGTGTTCACTGCCGTTGCTTGTCAAAGCTCAGTCTGCTTCCTTAAGACACAATGCACCCAAGCATTCACACAAGGCATGTGCATAAGATTATCATGCACATTATTCAAAACACATATTCATACTGCAGCATCTACAATTTTCCTCTACTGCATCTAAATTAAATGTGTTTTTAGCCTTATTAGTTCATTATTCCTGTTCATGTTTTATTGTCCCCTAAAATAATTCCTGATTATCCCTAATTATAGGTGAATAGTTACCACACATTAATTTGTGGGAGACGGGCTGTAAAAGATTGTTATTTCATTAGTGCAATTTAAAAACACATTTTACCCAATTCAATTAATCACTTAAACCAAGACTTCCTGTTTGTTTTTATTTATTTGTATTTATTTTTATTCAGCCCATTTAGCTACTATGTTATGTAAAACAGTTAAACTATTCACTACTAGGAAACAAGGAGGTTAGCTGCAAAATTCATAAAGTAGCAATGCTTATTTTTTTATTTATTTTTTATTTTTTTGATGTTCATTTATCAGTGTGGAAAATACATTAGTCTATTTTGCATTTTTCCGTTGTATAACTGTACACACTATGTCACAAATGGAAAGCAGTCTATACTTAAATGCATTCAAGTGCAAGTTCATTTATTTACACACAATGTACAATGTGCATTATATATATTTTCCCAGTTTAATATTTGAGCTTCTACCAGTGAGAAAAATAATGCCATACACAGGTATTAGCAGTGAGTGGGGAGAGAGTAAAAGGAGAAGAAAAAGGAGGTGAAAGCACAGGAATGAGGTCCCTAAAGGCTTTTAATTAAAGCTCAGGTCATTAAAATATGTTACATGTTAGGAATCTGCTCCTGCATGCCTCCATACAGTGTGTTCAGTCTCTCTCAACAAACTTGATCTCGATTACTATATGTTATGTATTCTCATCTGTCATGTTATGTCATTGCCAGTGTTACTAGAATAAATCAACAGCAGAAAAGTCCATTCCTCTTCTAGTTTGCTCTGGGCTACCCATATAGTGGAAGAATGATGTCCAGATTTTTGATAATCACATTGAGATAATTTGATGTGCATGTCCACCTGTACACAGACAGTCCCAGCCCATTGATCAGTATCACACACTAATCAGTTACACAGTATTAGCTCTAAATTGTGGAAATGGGCGGCCATGCCCCATGAAAGCAGTGTCATAAGAGTCCCCCACCACACACACACACACACACACACATTCACACACTCAGACATACAGGAGACAGCCCAGCTCCTGCTCATGAGAGCTTAATTTAGGCTATCAGAACTTAAATTGATTGTTTCAAATATTTTTCTTAGAAACAGCTATCTTTGTCTTCAAATGTGGTCTTGAGGTCACGGAAAAGGGACAACATTCCTCTAAAATAACGATTGAATAGTTCTTAAAACAAATATTATAGGCAACAGCATAAATCCTTGTCCCTTACGTTAAGTAGGCGACAACTAACTTGACATGTTATGAGGCTTTACAGCAGCCTGGTCTAATGGCTGTAGCCTATAGTCTTTGTACGTGCAGCTCTTTATTTAGTTGGGACTCTTACTAAATGCTATTTCCCCTCGGGCACATTAATGACCATAACTAACTTATCCCTGCTCACACGGGTCAGCGACCATTGGGAGGCGATATATGGTGCCATGGCAACGGCTCTCATCCGACGCTGGCGCTCATTATGCGCCAGTTCCGCACTCGCGCCAGAACATATGCAATAATTGGTGTGTTATTGGTCTCCTGGGGGCCCGGACATGTGTGACACGAGGGCTTTCTAATTGGGTTTATTTGTTTGGATGTGTTTTAGAGGCGTTAAAGAAGAGCGGTGTTTGTTGTATTTACAGTGCACCCAGGTGGACCACCGACCTGACAGCTTATAGGTTAGCCATAATAGCTTACCTTTACACTTTTACCCTTAGGCCTACTGCAAATTGGGAGTAATTGTGTTGTATTTGATGTTTCTAAATGCAATCACTTTGTTGTAATTGTTCTGTTCCCGAGGCAATAGCATGAACACGCTTTTGATCCTTCTGTCAAACAATGTTAAAGATTGGCACCGGGTCCCACGAGGCCGCACTGTGTTTAACCCTAGAGTGTGCACGGGGTCTGTTTATTTTAGGTACAGTTAGCCTATTGATTTGCGAGCAAAAATAGGCACGGGTTTCTAACTTTGCGCTAACAAGAAGAATGTCCAGTGGGATTTCTCTGGAAACACGGCTGATCCCCAAAATTTAACTCTCATTTCACAACGACCCTCAGGAAGCGGCATATGATCATATTCAAAGGCTTGTCTTTAAAAATGTGGGCTAACTGTAACTCAGCCCAAACTCAGGTTATTTAGTAGCCAATCCTTTGAGTCTCTCTGTGGATGAGCGCACTACGCACCTTCTCTCAGTTTGTGAAACCGGCCCCACGTGGCCCGTTTCTGATTTCATTTTAATAAGGTCAGTAATAATCGCGCGCCAGCCGAGGAGAAAACTGCTCCCGCGGGGCCCATTGAGAGGCGCGATGCATGAGGCCCCAGAGGTGCCACGAGCTGACCCGCGAGCTTCACAAACAATCTGATCACGCAGCTCTCGAGCCTATACTGTCCTCCGTGTCTCGCGGGACTCCGCCTCGGCACGCCACGCGCCAAGCCTATTGTCAATGACGGCGCTAATAAAATTGTCCCTGCTGCAGGGGAGGCTTGTTGGAAATTAATTTTATCTAATTACAATGATATCGCCGCAGCCTTTCAGCGCGTAATTAAAATCTGACCTGCGAGCTCCTGCTTTCATTCTTTGATGGGGAGAGAGGAAACACAGAAATTGAATTGAACAAATCAAATGTTAGGTGGTTGATTGTGTTTGGGGCTGATTATCGGTATTTTTCTTCTCTGCAGCGCACCGTCCAGAAAAATGCCAAGTATGTGTGCCTGGCCAGCAAAAACTGTCCTGTGGACAAAAGAAGACGCAACCGCTGTCAATACTGCCGCTTCCAGAAATGTCTAAGTGTGGGCATGGTCAAGGAAGGTAAGAAATCCACTGCACTACAACAAAAGCACAAGCTGCACAAGTCAGCTTCTTCTAGTGTAAGTTTGTAATGACTTGACCTGATTACACAGGCACACACGAGGTGAACGAAGGAGGTTACAATAATGATGCACAATTACCCTAATTTGGCATTATTGTGCCATGTAAGCCTTTACTGAACTCACTTCTCGGTGGTTTCTCACCTGTCCACGCTTTACCCACACTCACACGAGCAAAAAACTTACACATTTGAATTGTACCTTCACTGCCATCTGCTGGCAGTAATAAGCCTCATCTGCTGGGATTGTAGACAGTGTTAGTGAGTATCTAACTGAAAGAAAGTTTTTCTCTGACACAAAGAATGATGGCAGGCCTCTCAGTTAAAAAGAAGTTCTTTGAGGATGCAGATGAATGAGCCACCTTTTCATTATAATGCTTTGTTTGACAGTGGTGCGTACTGATAGTCTAAAGGGGCGCAGGGGACGTCTGCCTTCCAAACCAAAGAGTCCTCTTCAGACAGAGGCGTCTCCTCCTTCTCCGCCTCTCAGCCTGCTCTCTGCTCTGCTCAGGGCGTACTCTCACTGCACGCCCCGAGACCTGGACTACAGCCAGGTAGCCCTCTCCTCTGTCTATATTCATACAGAGCACTAAAGGTTTCATTTGAGAGTCTCACTCTTTGGTTATCTGTGTCCCACAGTTCAGTGCATCCGACCCACCCTCCTCTACATCAGATGCTGAGCACATCCAACTTTTCTATAGGCTACTCACCATCTCGATGGAAACCACGCGGGTCTGGGCTGACCGTTTGCCTGGTTTCTCAGAGCTTCAGCGGGAAGACCAAAACCTGCTCATAGACTCTGCCTTCCTCGAGCTGTTTGTGCTGCGACTTGCTCACAGGTGAGCCGCCACAACAACACTGTCCAACCAGTTTAATCCTTTCCTTAATAAACTTTTTTACTCTGAACCCTATGTGTTAAACTGAAAAATAAAGCAATGTAACACACATTTTAGCAGGAACCTTTTTAACACTTAAAGTCCTCTAAAACAGTGTAGACTGTGCTGTGCAAGCTGTGTAGTGTTGTGTTGGTGTATCTCCAGAGTAGGAGGAGGGGAGCTGAGTAATCGCCATATGAACCAAATTATGAATGGAGTCTGTAGCTATGACAGCAGCTACACCCACAGAGTTCCGCTCAGCTCGTCTGATATCTGACGCACAGAGAGCTCTGTGTGCGTTTGTTGGTCTAAAACTGGGCTAACATTGTGAACTGTGAATTGACAGGATCAATTCCATCTAAAAGCCGGTCAGCTGAGAAACTGAAAAAAGCTGTAAAAATACAATTAAGCAGACAGAAATAAAACGGGATCAACTTAATTTAGTTTAGTGATGTGAATGTGCTTTTATCCATGGATACATGTGGCACTATTATCACCCTTTAAGTCAGTCTGCCTTGAGATTGCCATGGGTTACCAGTCTGCTCTTGTAAGGCATGTGGCCAGATAAATTTATGGGGAAGAGGGGTGTTGAGGTACAAGCTCATCCTTTTGTCTTGTTTTGTAGTCCAGGGCAGAAAACCAACACAGCGAGGCACACAAGCACACTTACTCACACTAAAACACACTGTATACCCAGAGTAGGTCCAGGTGCAGGGTGGGTAGAGGATGGGTGGTGGCATCACAGTCCCAGCAGGACTGGGACTATGAGTAAACTGCGGACTCATACAGACTTGTATCAAACACGCACACGGCTCTTCATCCCAACAGCCTAACTCCCACGGCACAGAGGAAAACACACAAACACAGCACTGTCTTACTTTAGCCCTGTTCCGTGAGAGCGGGAGGATGCGGTCCACACTCCCATCTCATTGTTGATGTGGCCCTTCATTGACCCTGTGTTGAACTGCGCCTGGCAGACCCTTGTGCGCGCGCATGTGTGATGTGTGAGTCTGTATGTGCGCTATGTGTCCAGAGTAAATTTGCTTCGCTCCTGTGAGCCGGCATTGCTGTAAGCACTCCGTTACCAAACGGTTTCTGTGGTTATTGGTTGATTACCGTGGTGACAGTGTTGTCAAGGGTGAGAGGAATGTGTGGCAGACATCCAGCTGTGTATTATGGTGTGTGTGTGTTTGTGTGTGTGTGTGTGTGTGTGTGTGTGTGTGTGTGTGTGTGTGTGTGTGTGTGTGTGTGTGTGTGTGTGTGTGTGTGTGTGTGTGTGTGTGTGTGTGTGTGTGTGTGTGTGTGTGTGTGTGTGCGTGCGTAGATTTCATTGTCTGCCAGCCTGTCTGAAGAGGGCTGCTAATGTGTTACTACCAGATTCAAAATAGTATCTATGTATTTTACCTAACACACTAGGTGTTAACAACTACTATATTGTTGAAAAAACAAAAACAATTATTTGTTTAATTCTAGTTGATATCTATATTTAGCTTTTTCTGCCTTTAATCATTTCTGTTGCACAATTTGCTAGATTTACAAAGCAAATACAATGTCTTAGAGTGTGCTGAAGGTTTGTTCATATGTATCTACCAATATCAGTAACATACAGGAATACAGTATGTATGTCAACTTACAACAACAGGATACTACTCAGGGTTTAGAAAGTGTAGAGTTAATATCGCTGTGTGTCTTTGTGGGCACGGTTTGTGGCTCAGAATTAAGCATAATTTTCATTTGTTTTTGCTATTTCACCAAACCCTATGAATATATTTGTGCCTTACCACATTTTCTGAATGTGCCAAACAGTTTCTTGTTTCTCTTTGTACATTTAAGCTAAGCCAGGTGTAGTAATGATGAACAAGAGGTGACTGTGTGCAAATATCTGGGTTGTGTCTGCAAAGCATTGAGTGGGTAGTGTACCACTGGATAATTGAACACAAGTGGTATTTAATTTCTTCCTCATAAGTGTTAAACTAATGTTTTGACAAGGTGTAATTTAAGGCTTCCTCTTTGCATAATTTCACTTTTTCTGTGTTGCATGCTGTTTTTACCTCTTTGTCAAGACACTCTCCGTCTTATAGCTGCAGTTCCTTCTCTATGCTTTGGTTATCAATTGTCAAACTGAGCTTGACTGCATGCATTGTGTTGTGCAAAGGATTTTAATATGAAAAACCAGGTTCTCTGTGAGACACTAATAAAGAACAGTCCTGCTCTCCCTCTCCCTTTCTGCTTTATGGTTAAGAAGTGGGATGTTTGTGTGTCGTGAGTAACTGATGTTTAAATACATCTGAGAAGCCTTTTCATTTCCTCGTTAAAGCTTTGTGTTTCCACTGCACACCACAGCCTGGGCATATTAAAGCTCCAGCTATTTACCTATCTGTAAAACACACACATACAACAAGCCTATGCCCTAACCCTTCACCCCACCCCGGTAAAAGGAAACACAGGAATGTTTTAAAATGCTATAATTTGGAAAACACAACCTTAATCAGCTGCATGCCTCTGTTTGATGTGTGTCCCATTTGTGTGCACTTTTCTCATTGTTATTTTAATTGTTTCCCGGCCTGGTATCTAAAGCTATATTTACAATACATCAGGGATAGTTGAGCATTTTATAGGAAAAGACATCCCGCTGTGACAGCACTATGCAGTACCTTCATGTACTTTTCTTTCTGTTTTTCAGGTCAATGCTGTCAGAAGATAAGCTAATCTTCTGTAATGGCTTGGTGCTGCACAGGTTCCAGTGCCTTCGCGGTTTGGAGAGTGGTTGGACTCTATTCGGGACTTCTCTACTCATCTTCAAAACCTAAACCTGGACAGCTCTGCCTTTGCCTGCCTTGCAGCCCTTGTGCTCCTCACAGGTAACAGATTTATTTAAATTATTATTTATATATTTTTAAGCCTAAGATTTAAAAGCCTTAAGATGTTAAGATGGGGCATCAACTCTGCTCAGTATTTTTAGTTAGACACACACAAGCTTTAACAATACAAATCATTACACACAACTTTACCCTTGTCCGCACCAGTGATTGAATGTGACAGTGATCAGGTGGATAAAACCACTGACGTCACACGTGCACTCAGTGATACACACATGTATACGTGTTCTTACACATCTCAGGATGAAACAAGAACCTGACACCCAGCAACACCTGCTGCACCTGCCTCGCACCTGGCCCTCTAATGAGTGTGCATGTGTGAAAAATGGAGAGTGAGGCACATTTCCTTAAGAGCATTGGTACAACACAGGAAACAAAACTTAGTTGTCACTGGAGTGCATTATAAATGCATTAGAAATAGTTAATTACAAATGTAGCCCAAGGTGACAGAGGACAGCTGTATCCTCCCCTCCCCCTTCACAAGCTTCTTTACTTCGCTGTGCCTCCATCACCTCCTTCTCGGTCTAAGCCCTCCTACCCCATCCTGCCTCTCTGGGGGAGCACTTAACTCTGTGCCTGATCGACCAGCCCACTGCGGAGCGCAGCTCGGGAATGGCGTCGGCGCTCTGCCACCTCGGCAAAACTCACAGCGCACTGCCATGACAGGGCCGCCAGAGCCACCAGCTCATCGACCGCTTCGGAGTGGTCTCTGCAGAAAGGCAGTCATCGATCCCGCCCCAGGAGCTCCAAGCTCATGCAGAGAAAGAAGGATAAAATGAAGGCAGAGAGAGTGTGTGAGAAGTCTGAAAGCTGCGATGAAAGGAAGGCTGGAGCGACTCTGCAGTGGCAAACACAGAACAAACAAAAGAGTCACATAAACAAACAATAAATAAGCTTCAGATAATGGATACCTCAAAGTGAGAGCGGTCTTAGCGACTGCTTTATGCAGCACCAACTGCCTGTGTATGCACTTGTACACGTGTATGTGTGGGACTGGACAACCTGTGACTTAGTGTCACATTAGGCCTGGGTATCATTGTAGTTGCTATGGGCAGCAGTGTGCATGTGTGTTTGTCCATGTGTTAGTAATTTAATTTGGCTGCTCAAACAGCAGAATAATCAGCTAATTGTTGAGCGCTTTTGTTTCTGTCAATGTCTTAAGTTGCAGTACATACAGTGTATGTTTGTGGGGAGGCAGGGGCTTATTAGGTTAGACTTATCATTTATCTGCAGTGAGCGAGACAGGTTAAGGCCTGTTCAGAACATGGGCCATACAGGTTAATGAGGGAAAATCCAATATAAAAGATGTAGGTAATGCTATTTCTGTCAAATGAGTTCTTTTGAGTTATTTATTTTTTCTGCCTTTATGTCCACAGAACAAGTCCCCGGTCTGAAAGACTCTAAGCGAGTGGAGGAGCTGCACAATAAAGTGGTGTGTTGCCTCAGTGATCATCTTGGTTGTGGTCCGTCCTCGTCATCAACCAAACCAACAACTCCTCTGAGCCGCGTCCTCGGTTTAAGGGCTGAGCTGCGTTCACAGAGGACCCAGGGTCTTCAACGGATCTTCTACCTGAAGCTGGAGGACCTGGTACCACCGCCACCATTGATTGACAGGTTTCTGGACACTCTGCCTTACTGACAGTCTGGGCTCACCAAACTGTGACTAAATAATGTCACAACCTTTTGGGCCTTTTAATCCCCTTGCAAGGAGCATGAACTCACCCTGAAATGAGACTCTGAATGATGCAGAGCAGAGAGACGCGACCACTTTGCTGGACATAATAGCCACCCTTTTTCCACAAATGGACAACCAACTAAATGCTTTTCATATGTATCAAACAACAAACAACTCCAAGCGCTTTAACGCATTTTATCTGATCCAGTGTTTCCTGGGTGGGGGACAAAAGTGATGTACAAAAGTGATGCTGAGATGGACGACAGCAAAATGACTTTTATGTCCTCTCTCCAACTGGGTGGCAGCTTATTTGACAAAAGACCAAACTTAAAGGTTTGAGTCCTGTTTATCTGTTTATGTCCTGCCCACTCATTCTGGGGACTTCCTTAAGGTTAGACATATTGTGGTCGAAAAGAGAAAAGACGGTGGTTTATGCTGAAATTAACTGAAATGTCAAAGGTAAAACAGCATGCACATATGAAAGGATTGATGTGAAGAAAAATCACAAACGCAGGATCAAGAAATGAGTAAAAATTTGTTGATGAGTTAGGGTTTTGATACAAGTGCAATTCCTTGAGTGCTCTGTCACAACAAAAAGAAGAGACAGAAGAGGAGCCGATATATTTCAAACTCTAAATTATTTTAATACAAAGACATGTCCTATTCTGTTGATACATAAAAGAGAAAGAGACGGTCTTGTCTTGCTTTAGTTAGCATAGGAACTACTGTGCACTAACAACCTGACTGAGTCACCCAGACTTGAACCTGTATGTTTTTTTATTATGTTGTTTTAAAATGATATGTTGAGTAGAGGTATAGCGAAGTAAACAGTGACATTGAATTTGACTTTGGCAGCACTTAACACCCCAAGAAGGGCTAGAGGCACAGACACACACCCATCCTGCCCCCTGAACCGCAGCGGGACCATCAGTAAAGGGTGCTTGTCGGATAGTCGTAAGGCTGGGAAACATTCCACGGTCATGCTCTTTTTCTATTTGTTTCTATTGTGGAGGTTGTATGAGAGTGTGGCAGACATACTGTATTAGTGTGTATGTTTAGAGAAGCAGGATCATATGCATGGTGTGTTTGAAGCTGTCAAGAGCTGCAATGTCATAACAGCTCAATCGGTGTTTGTATCAGACTGCGGCTTTAATGGGATCTCCCTAAGCCCTCACCACCCACTCCCACACACACAGCAGCAGTTTGAAATAAGAAAAAAATAAATGACATAGATATAAATATATATATATATAAATATACACAAAACTAATATTTTGAAGTGTTTTTAGCTTTTTCAAATATTGTGGTACAAGTTGTGCATTGTTTTTTTGAAAAAGAGATACAAAAAATATAAAAAGTTGCTGTTTTTTTAATGTCCCTCCTTGGTTTGAGTTTCCTGTTTGATTTTTTCTTTCTCTTTGGTTCACTGGATTTTCTGTTCAGCACTTTCAAATCATAAACTAGTTCTGAATCACTCTGTCTGCTGCTGTCTTGTATTTTACAACATTGAATATTCACAAAACATTTTGAAATTAAAAGTAAAGAAAGACTAAATATGAGCAGGTGTATGTGTCACGTAAGACTCTTGACAGGAGAAGGGCCTTGCCTTTGTCCCAGGGGGCCCTCGGGGTCTCAGAGATAGTTGAGAAGGATTAAGAGAGGGATGTGGAGCGAAGGAAGGAGCAGTTGAGCTTCATGTTAGCATGAGGTCCAGATCAGCCTCGAGCCTCGTTAAACACCATCGATCGCTACGGTGACATTTCACAGCACATGCCGTCTACACTGTCACTACCATCACTCACTGGCTCCTGCACATCAGCATGAGCATCACACACATACTGTCAGACAACCATGTGACTGATAGTGACTCTAGTAACCAAATTGTGAAAAGCCCCACTGGTGTGTTAGTTATTTCTTGTGTAAAGGAGATCATCAACCTGTAAAATATATCAAGATAAGAAAACAAAAAAAACAATTAGGCTTTATGATAAACTTAGACATTATATATAAACAAGCATGTTTTTTATGTAATCATTATTTTGCTGTTGGAGCACGGCATGCCCTCTGAGTTAAATGAGTAGGAAATAAGCATTTACAGTTTTAAATCAGAACATTTATAAGTGACAAATAAAACAACATGGTGATGATGCACAGACCCCGGCCTGACAACTGAAAACATACACACAGTGAGCTGTCAGTCTATTGGCCAATCGATCAGTGCTGACAGATAGCAGATACCCCCAGAGTCTTAATTAGCCATCCCATTAGGACATCCACACACAGGCAAATACAGACACGCATACACATGCAGCTTTTCTGGCTGTGGTTCTTCATTTATTCTAATCTCAAAATTTGAAAGACACATAAAAGGAAACAAAATCATTGTCATTTTTGACATACTTTACTGTTGTAATTGTTGTTCCTGATTTATACTAAAGTGTTAAAATATGGTGTGAGGTGAAACAGCAGATCAAGGTCTGAATTCACTGAGCCGTCAGGATGTGCAGATGACACCTGCTTTAAATCAGTCAGCCACAGCTCCCTGCTGGCTTCCTCTCCTGCTGACAAACTTCCTGGATTAGTGTAAAATGAATGGCACCTGAGTCCTCTCTTGCCACTAACAGACACAACAACCTCTCTTGTCTCTATTTCAGACTTATACCCAAACAATTTAGACATTGTTAGCGTTCTTCTTCCCCCTCAGTCTGCAATTCTGGGAGTCCCCTAAGAGTGGACACACACGCCTACATAGACAACTTGTGTACTGTACCGAGGGAAATACCCTTTTATTGGGGACTGTGTGTTTCACTGTGGCCCCTGCATGGAGCATCTGCTAAGAGTGTGTGGGGGGCAGACTTAAATGTCAAAGGTAAAGGGTGTCGAAAAGCAGAAGTGAAAGCAGGCTGTGGACCCACACAAACTGATAACAGAGTGGAGAAGGGGGAACCCCAACACTTTCTGGCCTTTCATAAATTATTATTAAGTTTAGAATCACTTTCTACAGAAACGACTGTAAATACTTTTCTTAAAGCAAATTTTAATCAACAAAATAATTCATTAACAGCAATTATAACAACCATTGAAGATTCCTTATATGTTATATAGACCTAGTACATTTGGACATTGAAATGTGGAACTGTATCTAAGTTACACAATAGTAAGAAAGACAATAACAAAAACTGTATTGGTTAATCATAGTGTCAGTATATTCTATAAAGTCATGTATTAAACACATCCAGATATTTGTTAAGAAAAAAATTGCTTTTGCGTGTCATGTAGTCTCTAAACACTTTAATAACACCAAGCCATTAGTATGTAGACTTAAATACATGTTAGCTGGTTTTATGTTACTCGTACTTTACTAAGAGCTTATAAATTGATTGATATTGATTTCTATGAAAACAGCTGTTCACTCTGTGGGACAATGGTGGGACACAATTAAGAGGAACACGATGGGTTGCGACTGCGGAAGAAGTCGGAAATAATTCAAGGACGCACAGGGAAATAAAGTTGTTTACAAACACGTCAGAATTAAATATTACATGCAATCTAATATAAAACATATGGTTTCGAAAGTGAACGGAAACTCCTGTTGAGCTTTGGCGAACAGTTGTTGTGTTTATCGGTAAGTGTCGACAAAGTCAGTTTTAGTTGGATTTAAGCGATGTTTAGCTCTGTATGACACAAGACAAGTTTTTGCTCATTGTAGAACAAATTCAGCTCAAGTGTAACCATAGCGTGTACAAAGTTTTTTACAAACGTCTGTAAGTCCCTAAAAAGCTAGTCGTATGTCATAAAACCATGAACTACACAGTGTCATTTTCCTTGGGTTATAAATACAATCCGATTATTATTGAAGTCATGAAGTCAGTTAATTTTTAAACTTTAATGTTCTGTTTATGCCATAGTGGCTCGTTTTCATGTAAAGTTGTATTTTGGACTCTTGTGGGGTATCCTGTTTATTACATAAATCAGACTTTACACTGTGTGGGCGCAGACACAGTTTGCAAGTGCAGTGTGTTGTTTTGGTGGGACGCATGGCAGAGGAAAACAATAAGCTGACACTGAGGCGCCTGGAGGTACCAGTCCACAAGTTCATTAAGGTGGCAATACCCACAGACCTGGAACGGCTGCAGAAACACCACAATAATATCCTAAAGGTTCAGTGAAGGCTGCTTACATAAAGTGTCCTACACATTATACACTACGCTTACCCCGCATGTTACTAATTTGATTGCTTTTGTTCATTTGTATTTGCAGTATCAACAGAGCCAACAATGGGACAGGCTTCACGACGAGCACATCAATGCAATTCGAACAGTTCAGGTACCAAATTAAAGTCTCTAAATAACAGATTTGTGTATGATACAGCATATATATATATATATATATATATATATATATATATATATATATATATATATATATATATATATAGTATAAAACATATTGTTGTTTCAAACATTTTTTAACAAAAAAAGCACAAATGAGAAAGCACATATGAACAAAAATAAACACAGCTCAGCACAGTCCAAGGAAACGAGAAAGAGAAAAGAAATGTGTCCATGATTAGTTCTCCATGGTGCTCAGCACCGAGGCCACAGCAGAAGAAGAAGAAGACGAATAAAAGTATTTATAAAGCACATTTTGTACCAAAGTAACTAAATGTGCTTACAGCAGCGCCAGCAAAGCGGATGTATGGGGCCCACACCTGTCCAATATGATTGCATTTTAAGAGCAAACAGTGAGTAAAAGTCCCTGATTTACACTAATTTACATTTCAGATATACAGGTGACATTTGAGGGTTCAGGTGGTGCCTTTTACTCGGGGAAATCTGTACACAGTGATTCATTGTAACAGTCTGGCACGTTTACAGACAGACAATATTTTTGTTTGGTTCTAACTATCCTCCCATTTATCCTCATCAATAGATGAAATAGACCTTTAAAAGAACAATAATTTGTTATGTTGACCAATAAAATAGATTCAGATGAAAAGAAAAGGCATAGATAGCCCCTGTTGTCACACGTGTCAATTATACCAAAGTTTTAAAATGTCACTTTCCGTTTTGGTCTTAGGGTTAATTTTTAGTCTGCTATAATGTGTTGAGTGAATGCAATTAGGATGCAATTTTCTACCCCTCAACTCCCCAAGAGTAACTCTGTGGCCTCATGGCATTTTAGTGTAACTTGGAAAAAAAATCAAGCTTAATATTTCTAAACATTTTTCTCCGTTATTTCATGTTTTAGTGGTTAGATATCCGTAGGTGTTCTGTCATCACTGACTGATGACCAGCAACATTTGACAAGGAGCATGTGCAGATAATATTTTTTGCTTTGAAAAATCAGGGCAGGAAAAGAGCTCTTTTTAAACCCCAAACAGAGCATCTCTTGTGTGAGTACTCGTTCATGCAAAAGGCCTTTGGGGAATGTTGTTGCCTAGAAGCCACTACGTCTCTGAAGGCAAAATAACTCCAAACAGGCACACATCTATCCTCTCACCATTACCATACAAACCCCTGGGATAAGTGCAGAGTGCTTTCTCATGTCTTCATAGTGTTAATCCAGAGAAGGGAGTAGTTCGCCTGACCATGTGTGATATCTATGTGTATTTTATAGTCACAGTCTGTAGCCACATAACCATACATTTGGGCAGTGCGTTTAATTTATAGGTATATGGTTTTTCTATCACCCCTAAGACAATCTTACAAACAGTGTCCTGAAGCAGAATGAAGTCTATAGAGTTTTAACATAACTCTTTTTCATCAAGTCTGTGATCTATCAGTGTGTGTGTATGTTTGGTTGTGGTTAATTTGTGGATGACGGGTACTTGACTCAAGTGACTCTGTTAAGCAGTATGTTTTTAGCGTTATGCAGGTTTGTGTGAAAAGCACCCTATGCATGGATGTTTATTCATGTTGTGTAATTAGCAGGACAGGTTATTGGCAGCATGTTGACCCCATGAGCTCACATTGTGCTGTGCCTGGGGGGCTGATGGCTGGGATGTAATCCTCCTGTCACCCTCAGGGCACGACAGGATGAAGGGGTTTGTGTTCCCCAGAATAATAGCTGAACCCCTTCTCACAGGTGCTGCATGCCTTTTCTTACTAGAGCAATTTCATAGGACAAAAACAAAAAATAATCTGGCACACCAACAATTAAATATGTCGGAGGGGCCCAACAAGGTCCTCGGGAGGTTCATTTTATTTCATTATTTATTATTTTATTTTGACTCTTTTTTTCCAACACTTTATGAGGATTTATACATGATGTATGACACACACACACACACACACACACACACACACACACACACACACACACACACACACACACACACACACACACACACACACACACACACACACACACACACACAGGGTTAGGACCCTTGCAAAAGAGATTTGTAATCTTAGTGGGACTTTCCTGGATAAAAAAAATCTGCCTTAGCTGATTCAGTTAATTTGTTTCCTAGTATTCCTAGTAACAGTTCTGCTTCTGCTTTTTATTTTACCCTGCAGCAGTTGAGAGCAAACATCAAAGAGATGGAGAAGCTGTGCGCCCGTGTGCGAGTGGAAGACGCTACCGCTCTGGAGAAGCTCATCCAGCCGGTTAGAGAGAGAGCGTCTATTGCTGTACAAGACTTTCTGGTCCTGCACTCTGACCCTTATCCTCGGCCCGCATCAGCACCTATCTCTCTGACACCTAGCTGTGTGTCCGGCGCTTGTCATGCCGATGATGATGTAGATGATGAGACGTGTGAAAGGCAAATTCAGCTGCCGGAGATCCCTCCAGACCAACTCGCAGCTGAGTCCTGGGAAAACCTGGAAGAGGTGTGCAAATACAAAACACTTTTATATAGTCGGCCTTGTTTGTGTTGTTTTTGATGCATTTTACATAATATGTGATCATAAACAATAAAAATGGAACACTGCATAACATATTTAACTAGAGAGAACAACCTAAACAGTTAATTGTTGGTGTGCCTTTGAACAAATAGGCCATTAAGTCATTTTTGAAGTTTACAAAAAAATGACAAAATACAGTTATTATTAATTAAGATAAAATCATTGTGCTAAACTGAAATAATGCAAATTTATGTTAAATAAACTCATTAACTAACATAGACTACTGTAGATTTCTGTGATGTCACACTATAATGCAATTTGCCATTGTTTCTCTACAGGATCTGAAGGAGCTGGGTGGTTTGGTGACAGAGTTCTCCATGCTCGTCCATGTAAGTATGAACAGTAAATCCTTCTTTATCTAACTACATTCACATTTCAGTGGTCAATACATTTCTCTATGTATGTGAGAACAAAACAGCAGGCAAGCTTGTCTATGGCGTTTCCAGGAAGTGGGGTAGCGTTGATGTGTTTGTGTTGCCTGGTGAGTCTCCTCTGAGAAGACTTTAGACCGATAAGCTTGAGTCTACTATGAGGCCCCTGAGGCCCGTCACTTAGGCACAAGAAGAGACTGAAGAGAAGAAGAGGGAAGGACAGAGGATTTGAGAGTGCACAGTAGGTGTCTATAGGGAAGCCCCAATGAACAAGGGATACATCGGAGCAGGTGGAGAACAGACGGCTCAGATTATCATTCTATCCTCAGGGATGGACTCAGGGAAGCAGAGGAGCTAGGTAGAAGAAAAATGGACGGAGAAAAGAGGATGAGAAGAGAGAGTCAAGATTTTGTTAAGGCAAAAACCTACAGGTGCAGGTTAGCATGAGAGGGGGTTAGCAGGTGAGGAAAGAGCCTAGACATGTTGTTGTGTCTCTTTGAAAAATGCTGTTAGGGGAGGGATGGCCATTGCTCAGTGGAAATACTGAAGGAGTGTCTCGTTGTGAAACGTTTCGGTATATGTTTATTTCTTACACTTTGACTTTGCTTTGATGTTTATTTAACACATTCATGTACATTTAGGCTTTTACAAATTGCTAATAACTATTCAGGCAGTGTAATGTAATAATTGCAATAATTATAAGTTGAATGTATTTTAAATGTGAAATTATCTTACATTTTGCAAGACCGACTAAAAGAGTAAACTCTTTAGTCGGTCCCAGCCTAAGATTTTTTTCTCACTCCTGGCTTTAAAATAATCTCACATATCCAAGATTCAATACCACTTATAAATTACTGCCCCGTTAGCATTATCAATGTATGTTACAGTGCTGTGAGAAAAGAGAAAGTTGTCTCTGTTTATGTCTGACAGTATTTGTTTAAAAAACATGCAAATGGAAATTTTGGCTTGTGAAAGTAAAAAACACACAAAAGAGCACCTAGCTTTTAACTGTGAGCTTAAACAAATGCAAGTAGGAATAAATTGCCTAGAAATGAGAGTATTTAAGAAAGAGATAAAAAAAAATATAAAGAAGAGGGAAAGATGAAATGCTCTGGTTGTTGTTTGGTCACAGTGTCCATCCAGGCTTCACATAGAGAGAGACAGCTGCCACTCTGAATATTTCATGAGATGTACACAATGCCCCCCCACACACCGGTCTGAATCTCTTCAATATACCCTTACACACAGATTTATACCACTTCTTTCACTTGTGGCAGTGAACAGAATTTGGCCCTGCTGCTGTTCACACTTCTGTATCACTCGGTGTGAATGTGTTTGTGTGTGTCTGTCTAACCCCTGTGCATCAGTCCCAGCAGGAGAAGATTGACAGCATCGAGGACAACGTCAACACAGCCGCTGCCAATGTGGAGGAGGGGACCCGGAGCCTGGGGAAGGTGTGTGTGTGTGCATCCTGACGATCTGATGTGTCTGTGTGTAAAGTGTTTGGGAGATAGTGAGATCGATGGCACTTTGCCTTCCAGCCATTCCACAGCGTTTGTCCCTATTGATCTGTTCGAATACGGAGGAAAGCTGCAATTAAGGAAATAGAAAGAGAGGAGAGGGCTTGAGAGGAGCAGAGGGGAGGAAGAGTGATGGAGTGATAGAAAGGTAAGACGAGGGGGGTGACAACAAGACAAGGATCCCTGTGTGTACAGCGTTAAAGCGCGGTTTGAATGACTGTTTAATAGTTTTTCAGGAGTTCTTGTTCTGCGCATGTGCAAATGCCTAAGTGTTAACTCATACAGACAACTCAGTGCCCTTCACACATATTACACACTTGAAGTGATGAACTTTTTGTCTGTAAAACCAGAATGAATCAGCTGTTTTTCTCCTTTTACATCAGATTAACACCAGCCCGCGTAAACTTTGTTTAGTAAAGTCATACTTTTTCCAGCTATGGAATTATATATCACATTGAAAAACAATGTGAATAATATGGTGTCTGTAAATTAGAGTGGGTAAATTCACTTGTTAAAGCAAACAAGTGCAAAACAGCAATGGAAAGTACTATTCTATTGCTAAAAAAGAAAAATATTTAAATTTTAAATGTAGGAAATACAGACTATACACAAATTTACACAGTAAAGAAATATACTGTATCGAAAATAATGTTTTACTCTCAGATTGAGAATCAGCTCTTTAGTTTTAAACCATGAAAAGGCTCTGGCCATCTCTGTGATTCACCTGGTGACCATTCTGTCCCAGCAGAGCAGCCATTTCCCGATCTCTCTCTCTCCCAAAATCACTATTTTTCTAGGGTTTTGTCATTAAAATCCAAAATATGAAGTCAATAAATAATTATTGCCTAATGATTTATGAATAACCTAAACCTGGCTTTGGAAAACTAAGTCTGACCTCTACGTAAGGTTGCTCCATTAGGTGCTAGTAGGGGGTGTGGACAGATAAAACAGATGTGAGGCACGTCAGATGTCTTAACATGTGAAAGCTTGTAATCTGTCATCGGGTCAAACTAAATTATACACACAAACACGCGCACAACACCCCCCTCCCCCCTTCTCAGTTTTTATAGCCCATGCGCCAATCCTTTCAACTCTGCTCAGATGAATTCAAATTTCCTCTACTGCCACGGGGGTGGGGACAAGCAATGGGAGCTTTTGAACTGCATTAATTTAATAGTTATGTGTTAATCAAGTGTCCTCATGCACGTGTGTGCATGTGTGTGAGGGTGGTCAGAAAATCTGTTCTTAATTGCCATCAGCAAAGAACACCTTTTACTTTGATGATAACAGCTGTAATGACACACAGGACACATCTCTAATTTCTCCTAAATTAAGATAATGAAAAGGCTTTGATGCCACTATAGAAGTGTTGGTTTACATTTACAGGCTTATTTCTATCTTTTTTTTTTCTTCCTTTTACGCTGCGATAATGTGTGATCATGAAAGGATAGACGCATACAAACTATATCGCAAATGACAAAGTACAAACGTCTCTAAAGGTGTGTTAAATTAAACTCCTGCATATCTCTTCTCTGTCTCTTTAGACCATGGGCTACAAGTTAGCAGTGGTGCCAGTAGCAGGGGCGCTACTTGGTGGAGTATTAGCAGGTCCTCTAGGCCTCCTGGCTGGGTTCAAAGCTGCCGGGGTAGCTGCTGCCATTGGAGGGGGAGCTCTGGGGTTTGCAGGTGGTAATCTGGTCCAAAGGCATCGCAAAGCCCAAGTTGAGCTACAGATGAAACAGCTGACTGCTTCACCACCAAAACCTTCAACTGAGCAAGAGTTACCAAAGGAGAAATGACCTGATATGGACCCTTTGGACTCTGATTACTCACTGAGGGCCCTGTGTGGACTGCCCAGTCACATTCTGACTAAACCCAAGGCCTTATGGTCAATAAACTGCTTCAGTAAAGATGCCAAGGATTACTTTTTTAAAGTACTATTGATAGTATAATATTTAAAGTAGCCTTATTAAAATGTAGAATACTTTCATGTGAGGTAATAAATGTCAGTGAGAAAACTATTTTTTTATGTCAAAGTACAAAGTGATGGTTTATTCTACAGCTCTTAAGTGTGTGTTTAGTCAGTCTGCCAAAGCTTTGTGCAAAAGAACTGTCTTCAGTGGTTCAGTAAAAAATCAATCTTTCTGAAAAGCTATCATTGACAATAACAAGTTTTATGTGTCCCAAAGACTATTACCCCTTAAGTTATATTTCTTCACGTATTAATGTTGTACCAAAATGTAGTAATGTGTATTTAAATGGTTATATTTGATAAATGGACTCTAACTGCACTTGAGTGGCAATGTTTGCATCATTTCAGGGACTAATACAACCTATAATTTGTTGATTTCCAATGTGCTGGTATTCTGCCAAATACATTTTTTCCATGTAATTGTCAGTGATTGCAGTGTATGTAAAAAATGCTTCAAGACAACATACTGTAAAATGGTTTTTAATTTACTTTTTAATTTTTCTCTTTCCCTATGAGATGACTGATTTAGAAATGCCATTACTCACTCTCCACCCTTTGTCTGTTGCTCTCTTGTTTGTGCTGATATGTCACTATGCAGGCATCTGGGCAGGATGCACAGAACAAACTTTGCAATCAGTCCCCAATCTTTTGATCAGGTGTGCACTTTGGGATTCATTCAGGGACAGAAATAATATACCAATCCTTCTTATCAAATTAAGAGACAAAACCTTGTCTAAAGTAGCCAATAGAAAATTCCCTCAATCAAATGGGGCTACCCCTTTTGGTCTCTTGGCTTCGATAACAACAGGTGCTGTTTTCCTTCCACAAAATAGTGACAGGTACACAGAAAAACAACCATTTCATGAATCTATGTTTAAGTACACCATTTAAAACACTCCGATTCCCATGAACCCAGCTCAATTGGTATAATGAAAAACACTGTGCCTGTAAAAAGTATCCTACTTGTTTACACGTTCTAGGCCAGAGCATGACAAATCTTTAACGTACGTCTGGAAATATATTTACACAATGATAGTTACTAAATAAATATTTTTGTAATTTTTGCTAATGTATCAAGACACACTCATAACTAACAAACAGCAGCTGGACCTGAAGTAATCTGGTATCCATTGGAGTACAGCAAATGCACTCCAAAATTAAATTGAGGCTCCAAATAATTGATTACAGATTATTTCATATTTACTGATGCAATAATGTCAGTTAAAGACACACTTCCAGAGCACCAGTGCCACCATACATACAATCACTGGTTTTCACCAAATACAGTACATTAGGCAAACACTCGTTTATTTGTGACAAAGTTGCTGCTAATCTAGTAAAAGTATGGAATACTTTTTACAGGCACGCTAAGTAACATCTAGAACTAGACAGAGAGGAGCTCTGCCACTTATGGATTTAAAATATCTTCAGAACTGTGCAGACAGGAGAGAAAAGGTACTTCAATCAGGTGGTTTGTCATTACTTGTGCTATGAATAAAAATGGAGTTGGGCATATTTAGATGTAGCCCAGAGGTCAGCGAGACAAGTATATCTTTTTTGACAAGCTGAACTGGACTACTCACAGATTTGAACCGTACAACTGGAGTGACATGACATACTACAAAAAGCCAAGTAATGGAAAAACTCTGAAATAAAATAAAGATTCAATTTAATTTAGACCAAAAATGAGACCCTGTGTAGCAAACTTATTTACAGCTCCAAAAATAAAAGTAAAAACACTTCTGTTCTTTTTCTAATGCCCCTAACCCCTTCCCACACTTCTTTCTTCAAGTCCCCGTCCTTATGATCCAAAATAAAAATAGTACATCAAAGACTTATGAAAATAGAGGGTACTCCAGCCCGTTTGTGTCATGGACTGCACTGCTCTTGTTTTTCTGTCTCCTCTTATTTAGTTTTTCTTTCGTTTCCTGATGTTGTTTGCGCTAGCATTCATTCGTTCTTCCGTAAGGGTGTTGGGTGTTGCTGTTCCATCCTGCTGGCCTGTCCCAACCCTGACCCCCTCCCTGCCCCGGGGCGTGGCATTGAGTCACAGGATCACTGGAGGACTGCTTAGGTCACAGCTCGTCGCGATCCCGACTTAGGATAGTGTAGCGGGTCTCACTGGGGGCGAGCTTCTGAAATGAACTCTCCGGAGGGTTGCTGGCCACTTCGCCTGCCAACTCCTCCTGAGGGACAAATGGAGAAGATGTTAGAGAAAAAAATCTCTTATTTTTATTTTGTTTAACTTCTGTCTGACCTGTCCTGGTGTGCTGTCCGTGGGGTCTGGACCATGGTGAAACTCTCGGTGCAGCTTTCCAGAGTGAAGATCCAACACAAATTGCCTCAGTTTTCCAGGGATACTGAGATTAAAAACACAAAATTCCAACACATAAACTACAAAGGCAGAGCTGCTTAACACAAATCTGGTCAGACTACGTTGGTTGACTAATAAAAAAACTATTCTGAGTTGTAGCAGCGTGTTCCCTGTGGACATGCCACAAGCCACATAAATCCATAACACAGCTTTGTGAAGTTTGCTTATTAACGACAGGTCATGAGCTGTTGTCATATCACAGAGCTGGAGCTGGTCCCAAGTCAAAGCTAATCTTATGTGTCAGAGCAGTCCCACACAAGGACTCACACACATATATATATATATATATAGATATATAGATATATATTTATACATATACTGCGCTAATGTAATTACAAGCTCTGTGCCACATGCAGGGGTGATGTGATGTAATTAGGTTGTGGAGGGCTGGTCAGTCCTCAGGGCTTCTGTCTGTCTGATCAGACTCTGATTGGGGACCAGGGAGAGGCAGAATGGTGGGGGGCAGAATAAATAAGATTAAATTAGATTAGACTGGATTAGTTTAGCACTTATTGCACGTGCCAAATCATGTCACATTAGCCCCAGTGTCCTGGCCCATTCATAAAGAACAGATTTTAGGAGGTGTGACATTTCTTTGGTGTTCAGCTCACACCGAGCATGTAATAAATATTTCCTCATTTAAAAAGATCAGTGTCTATAATCAACATATTCATACTGGTTGAATTGTATCAATGAGATAATCAAACAAAAATGACGACAAACCCGAAACACAATGAAAATATTACAGAAAATTGACATACGTAAGACCAAACCAATACTTACGTGAGGTCTTTAAACTCGGGAAAGACATACATGTGTCTGAATGAGTCTATGGCAATAACAGGACAGTCACCGGGAGTTTTCTGAATATGGAGCAGAGGATGGCTGAACTTTTCACAGTCTGCATGCAGGAAGTTTATAGACCCTGAAAAGTGGAAAGAAAATTTGTATGCATTTCTGCACACACGACTGTATCATGTAACATCCGCGAGGGACAGCACACTCACCTTTCTCACTAATAAGCTGACGTGCTACTTCATGTTGAAACTTTTCAAGGCTTTCTGTGTCATCTTTAATATGGAACAGGATGAGGAAAGGGAGGCCTTCTTCAGTTAGCTCCTGGTTATTGCAAAAACAAACAAAAATAAATAAATTTATTTCAGTGTCTGAGAAAGATGGTGGTCAGACCTTCTCTGTAAAAGCTTTATGTACTATGTGGACTAGACCATTATATTTCATCATCTTGCTACAAACTGTAAAAAAAATTATGATTATGCTTGCAATCTTCCATGAGTAGAAAGTAGGGCTCACACCTCTCCATTTTCAAAGGTGATCTCTCTGACAAGAGGCACACATTTGTCCTGGGTCCATGCATAGGTCAAGTCAAAGTTTGAAAGGGAGCCAAGGTAGACCATGTCAGGGGGGCCCTCTCCTGCGGGTTTGTAGATTACATTGTCCCCACTGAAGCGCTCAGCCTCAGCGATAGCACTAGACAGGTGGACAGGGGGAAATGTTTAAGCCATGGGACATGTGCAAGCCACAAATAAGTAGAAAACTGAAGCTAGAGATGGTGTTGTGTGTGTCTTACCCAAAGGCAGCCAGGAATGTGCAGTCATCTCGCAGAATGTTAGCAACTTTTTTGTATGTGTAATAGTTATCAGAGTCCTTCTTTTCAAAGTATCCTATGATGTTTCTCTTGCTCCTCTATTAATAGACAGACAGACATTTCATTGTAAAAGTGAACTTATTTGTGTTTCTCAAGTGCCAAATGATCCACTCACATCCAGAGACTTCAGCTCATCCATTGTCAGGATTTCTTTCACAGGGTCAACCTGCTGCTGGCGGATGAAGTCGGCAATGGCAGTCACTGACCTCTGACCCCTGTACTCCCTCTTCATCATCATCCCATTGCGAAACAGTTTTAGCGTGGGGTACTTGGTGATGCGGTACCGCTGAGCTATGTCGGCTGCACAGAGGAAGAGGATAGGTTTATTTAAGCAAAGAAGAGCAAATCAATTGATGAAGAGGACAACAGGGCAAAGTAAAACACATGGGGATGGGTGGATGAGGAGTGGAGCAGTGACACAAACGTTGGTTAAACCTTGGACTGGAAACAGTGGCTTCAGTCAGCGCTGGGCTCTGATCTCCTGCATTAAAGCCACCCCCCACCGAGAGTAAATATTCTCTCTGCACACAGTGAACGAGGGCGTTTGTGTGCATGTGGCAGCTGTCAATCTCTCTGCGGGGCTTCTCTAAGCCTTCAGTCTTCACAGGAAGCAGCAGTTTTGTCATTAGTCTTCAAACACTTTGCAGGTCATCAATAATTCCCTTTAATTTGCTTTATCTCAAAAGGTGGCACCAGGCGGTTTATGTGTCTGAGCTTTGGTGTGCTGGCCATTTATGTGTACATATGTGCATCCAATATATCCCAGTTTGTATGTATGGCGCATTACGTTTGTATGGTTTCAAAGTGAAGATAAGAAATAGTCATAGCCATATTGAAATCACTATATAATATATACAGTACATACTCAGCAAAAATACTAGTAAAACTATTTCAATTATTCGACACTATATATCATAAAGATAAGTCAACTGCGTTATCCATTATGGGGAGTTTCACATTACCATGTCTAAAAATGTATTCATGGAGGATAATAATAAAGGGTACTGTTATACTCACAGTGCTGGTCACAGTCGACGCGGGCAAACACCACCTGCTTAGTGTCGGGAAACTCCTCCCGCACTATGTTCGAGGCCTCCTCAAATATTGGATGGAGCATTTGACTAAACCTACACCTGTAAAAATGGAAATCTTTATGGTCAGTACTTCCCCATAATTTGTTACTAATCTTGTTACTATCTTTAATCAATCAGTGTTGCTTAATTAAATGAATATTTACAGCATATGACTGTAGTAATGTCATACTTGGTTACCATGATGTATTCAACAAAACTATTAAATCATATGCAACACAATGATTCAATCCTAGAGGCATGATAAATATGTCTAATGGCTGTGTGAGAGCTGCACTTACCAGTCTGCATAAAAGTTCACTAATGCCACCCCAGCATTATCTGCAAGGAAACACAGTCATTACAAATACTGCTCTACAAGTGTATTTTCCTGCTAGCAGTGATTATTAAGTGAATTAAACATTATTGCAAGAAAAAACAAATAAATAAAAAAGGACTTTAAAGCACTAATGAAAGCATGCTTGTCGCAAAAATGTATTACCAATGACACATATCACATTTAGGCCATTATAAAATGTAATTGGCCAATGACTGCCAAATAGGTTATGCACATTTGTACAAAAAGATAATAAGGAAGCATCAGGAAACAATTATGCAACTACTCTTCCTGTGATAAGAAGCAAGAGTGTGTACTGCTTAGCTATTCAATATTTACATTTGTGAATATTGACAGAAACCATTCTGTCAGCTGCACAGTCCTGAACAGTGGTGGACAAAACAGGAGTGTCTTACTTAGAACGTCGTCAATATTGCCCGAGTCTAGACTGATGATTTCTGCTTGACCAGGAGTAGAGAGGCCCATCGCCTAGAAATCATGAAGGTGGAGACCAGATAAGCAAATACACCATAAAAACAGAGATACTAGAGCTAACTAAGATAATGAGATAACAAGGGGTGTGCAATGTTTTTGGAGATACTTTGACATAAGAATGTGTTTGTTAAACAGGATCTGCAAGGACATTCTTTTCTCAAATTCCCATTGGTTATTGTATACTTACTGAGAGACAAATACAACTTCGAAAACTCAGATGAGCCTTTCCAAAAAGCAGTTTACATGTTTATTTGTTTTTTAAGATTTAATAAGCATGTTACAAATCACTATTTTTACTAGTCGTTGAGACAAGACACTTTGTCAATAAAAGAGGGATTTTCTTTGTTTCATGTAAGGGAACCTTCAAAATGGTGTTCATATTTCTTTCAAGGTAAAGAGTTGCATAGTGTTTCTTTAAAAGTCTACATCCCACAGTACATGCCATGTTCCAGACATGACATTTCTATTTATTTAAGCAAATGGTACAGTTTACTGAAATCTAAAGCATAAACCACAGCAAAGATAATTTTGCAAAGCAAGAGCACAACTCAATAGAAGGCATTAAAAACTCAATCTAGGGTTATTCAACATCCTCTTCATACAGGAAGCAGCAGGCCTGTTATAGTTTTACAACAAAACGTTCCTATGTGGTTGGTAGCTTGTACATGCCAAAAGTGGGGTAGCTACAAATACTACAACTTTATAATATTTAAAATATATAAATTTGCCATTAAAAGTTATCTAAAGCCTATGTAGAAGCAGGTTTTAAACTATGTGGGTAAAGCTACAAATCCCCACCTCAAAAGGAAAAGGTTTGGTATTTATGCTATGGCAAACAGCTATAACAAATGCTGTAAACTTCTCACAAATACTTGTTAAAACACTGTTTCTGTGTCTTTGTGACCAGAGTTATGGCCTGAAGTGAATATCACAGGTGTTATGCTATAGAAATAATCCTTAAAAAACACAGAGCTCAAGACTCAAAGCTTAAGACTCAAAGACCAACAGCAGCAAAGCAGCCCTGTTCTGCCGAGTTCCGGGTTTTCAGCCAATCAGAATGAGCCACAACAGAGGAATTCAACAACCGCCGAGCATCAGACAGATACATAGAAACAAAAAAAAGTGCAAAAATAACTTAATCTAAACACTTAACTACTGATATAAAATCCTATTAGGCACATTAGATTGTCCAATACATTAAAAACGGAGTTGTGCAAAACCTTTTCAGACCTCAACGTTTTATAGAAGGTTCGAGTATAGTGCAGGAAGGATCATACTCTAGTTAAACTGTTTGACGTATTTTACCAGTTTAATAAAGCATGGAACTTGTTAAGAAACGAACGCGGTCACCCAACTACTCCTCTGGTTAAGTTGACATTGCAGTGAATCATCAATCATGTTTTGAGTAAAACACACTCAGATGTCCTTATTACTGAGCCCATTATAATGTTTAACTTCCACTAAACTATGCTCTTACCCACTAATTATAGAACCAACTTTAAAAGTCACAACTAAACGTATAAATCTGTTAGCTTGTGGCTAGGCTAGTGTTAGCTTACTCTAACCAACTTAAAGCATTTGGGTGCACACACCCCAAGCATTATACGTACCAGCAGCATAACCGAGAAGAATCGGACATCTAGAGAGGGAGAGAGTTTCATTGTACACTGAGTTATGGAAGTGGTTATTATTCTAGCCTCTCTAGAGTCGTCGCCGCTCTTCTCTCTGCTGCAGGAAACCGACGGCGAACAACTCTCATGGTGACCACGGAAATCCGCCCAAACTTCCCGGTGTTTGCTCTGCTTTGTGGGTAATGTAGTTTTGACCGTCAGAAAATGGCTCAAAATGGTCCTCATGTAAACTACAAACATGGTGACATCTAACGCATCTACATCTAGTGGGAGATGTAGTGTTTTGTTGTCCAAATGCTAGAGAATCAACGGGACGCCTTGGAAAACTTTTCATCAATCTGTAAAAAGACAGAAGAGTAAGTACAAAGACAGCAACGCAGAAAAGCGACAACCATTATACACTTGACAGTTACTTGCATATGAGCTTGTCATTGTGAATGCATTAGTTTTCATACGCTTTTTTTATGTTTCTGCTGCGATTTCTCCTAGAAAGAGGGAGTTGCATCATTTTCTTCATTTTGTGTAATATTGCTTGGCCTATATTCAACAAATCTAGTCTGAATGTTTTAATAAAAAAGAAAACATACTTTTTGATATGTCTATGAAGGTTCTCAGTCATCCAGGTCATCTTGAAGAAAAAGTTAATGCAAAGGCACCTGGACTCCGTTTTCAAGGTAAAGACATTTAGGAGACGAACCGTCTTCTCCTTGAAAACCCTAGTCTAAATGCTTCTGCATCAACCATTTCTTTTTCTTTTTTTTTTTTTATACTTTTACTACTTAAATTATTCCATAAGGTCTGAATCTCACCTGGAGCTTTGTTTTTGATTGTGTCTTTGTGATTCTCAAAGCTAAAGGATTGTGCCAAAATATAAAGACTGATTTTGATGACTGACTCTGACAGCCACCAATTGTCTATAAAAAGAAAAGTGCCAATGTTATTCTGGCACTTATATGAGTGAACAGGTGGGCTGGTCACAGTGTGTGAGTGATCCTCTTCTCTGGACCTGCAGGAATCAGATTCAGGGAGGTAGGGGACCTGGACCCACCAATGAAACTCTCCTCATGCCCTGAACTGGGAAACATCTGCTGAAGTGACGCCCTTACTGCAACTATGGTAAGAATCCAGCACACACAGAGCAGGCAGGCCGCTTTACTTGAGTTGTTTTAGCAGTAAAAGTTAACTTTCCTGGAGTCATTGGACATATCTAGTATTTGCCCAGGTTGCATTTATTACTTTGTATTGGTCTCATAAGTCAAGTACCTTAGAGACTAAGCGTAACAGTTTTATATGTGTGTGCTGTAGGCATTTAATTGTTAAGGAGATTAGGGAGAATTGTTGAATTGAATCCCAGCATTAATATTGTATGAGCTAAAGCTGTCTATAGGGGTTCACAGTGTGTAAGCAACTCACAGATGGAGTCTGAGGAAGATTTCCTCCTCAGTCCTTCTGTCTTAATATTAGAAGAGTCTACTAGATTTCTAGCATGCCCAGAAAACAATACATACACAGCTTTTATTTCTTATAATAATAATAACACTACTACTAATAATAATAATATAATAATAATATTAGTAAACCTACATTGCACATAAATTAATTAATTATTATAGAATAATCTCTTTACACTGATTCTGTAAAATTGTTACAATCACAATCAAATTTAAAATAAAGAAACCCTGAGAAGTACAGCTAAATGACATGCAAAAGAAAATGTTCTACCTACACCGGATTTTATCTGTTCATCCTTTGCCTGCTTTAACCTTGTCTCTCTTTTCTGTTTGCTCCATCTTTTTCCATTTTGCATTGCTGCCATTGATTTTTTTGTTTGTTTTTCTAGCTGATTATGTCCCTGTACTCGCCAGTGGGCACATTGCTCTCTGCACTTTAATTGGACATTTAATTAGATCACAGTTTTAGTCCAATTAGACTTATAGGGGGTGGGGGTCGAGAGGAAGAAAAACTCCCGAAGCTGGTCCTTGTGTGTCTCTCTCCACTTTCCGAAACCTAACCCCCTCTCAGCCCTTTCCTTAGTCTGGTTTGTGCTGTCTGTGTTGCTTTCTTTTTCACTCTGCCTCCTGAGGGCGGCTCATTAGTGATATAATGGGATGACACAAAATGCTCAGTTTCTCTATCTCTCAGTGTATCAGGCAGAGCCTGCCCTGAGCTTCCGACAGAGATGACTTATGTGCTTGCTTCTCTGTGTTTCTGTATAAACCCTTTTCCTTGTCTGTACTGAAAAAGGAAAGATGGACTGGGTGTTATAAATGCTAGATTAATCTCCAGCACTGCCTGACCGTCTGCCAGTCACAGTAGCATCGACCAGCCTATGTCCACACACAGACACCCACACACACGCACCTTAACTACACGCTGGGCAGAACCCTATCGACTCAGTGGAGTGCTCCGGTATGATATCACTACACCTAATGAGACTAAGATAAGCCTCATTACCAGCAGCGCTCACTTACATGCCAGTCAAATATTGTGCTATTCTGAACAACTTTTAGCTCCCTATGGTTCAACGCTTTTCCCACTTTTGTTGTCACATCTTGGCATGGAGCTCAGACCGCAAATATAAACAGCACCGCATCCCAGTGGGGCACAATGCTTGGGCAAATGTAAACACACCCAGATGTATTCAGATATGCACACACGGAGGCCCAGGTGAGAGTCCTCAGGGGACTCACGTCAGTCTCACTGTCCCTGAAGAAGTCACACACACCTCCCCTCTCCCTCCCTCACAGTGCCCCCAGGAGAAAGATAGCAGCCTCATCGGTGCCCCCTCAGCAATATACCCCATCAATTTGTCTATGATCCCTATACCACCATATATATATATATATATATATATATATATATAAAGTGTGTATGAATGACATAAATGAGCAGGAATGTTTTAGCCACAAGCCTGACCCCTGTTGCTCTTAGATTGACAGCTATGGTCCCGCCTAATTGCATTACTTTCCCAGGTGATTGGCTGCCACCCTGGGGGCTCATTTGTCAGGATGCATTGTGGTAATGATGTAAATTAGCAGATCTAAGTGTCACTCAGCCTTTTGGCCACATGCTGATTGGCCCTTCTGTGCCACGGGGCTCCTTCATTGGTCTTTGGGGAACCAGGAAGTCCCCCAAAAATAGGTCTTTACAGATCAGGCATCCCTATGGGTTGATATTATATTTTCACCCACCTCAGTACCTGTCAGTCAAAACCCAAGGACTGTTACCCGCAAACGTCTAATCTTCTGCCAAAGACATGCATATACATAGGTCCACACACATGCATATACGATTTGTTTCCCACTGCTTGTCCAGCATCCTTTGCTGTGTCATGTTGAAAATATCAACACTTTAATAGTGACATAAAGATAAGAATCAGTGTATGTAAACAGGCAAAGGTTTGTGCACAGTTGGTCTCAATAACATCAGCCTAAGTCAAACTAACTGGTATGTATTTGGAGACAGCCATGTTTACGTCTCCTAGTACTCCTGTCGTGTTGCTGAAAGGTTTTGTGGAAGTGTCTTTGTTAAAGTAACTGTGCTTATATGAGACAGAATATGAATAAAGACCAAATAATGTCAGCATCAGCATGGATCAATACTTATACAGATGCACAATCATTTGGTCTGGACCTCAGTCTGTGATCAATAGTTTACTCTGAGTTATTGTCTTCATATTAACAAGTAGAGTGCTCCCTGAGGAACACATATAAATGGCTAAATGAGACCACTCTAAACCTCTCAACAGGACCTGGCATTGTTTTTTACACCCTCCTTTGTTTGTTTTCAGACACTGCATCTCAAAAGGCTTTTTAGCCAAATTTGGATGCGCTGTAGGTGTTTCCAAAACATTCAGGTCCTCATGAAACTCTAATTGCCTTCTCTTGGTGATATGAATGTCCCTTACATCAATTGAGGTATCGACATGAGCCCCTCATCTCAGCATTCAGCCAAAATACACACTTTTTCTGCATCTAAATTTATTCAAAATCAATTCATATTTTTATTGTGGCAGCTGGGGACTTTGATGTTGAAAAAAATATCTAAATAAGTCAGAAAAACTTTGTCATTTCTAAAGAGTTCTTGCAGAAGTCAGAACTGAACGTCAAAGACATGATGCTACTCTTTGTGTAGCAGTAGCAATGGCATCCCTCTAATCCCTGCATGTGTTAGATATTAGTATCTAGACAGTGTGTGTCTATGCGTGCAGTATTGTGTGTTTTTGACTGAGTAATCAGTGTAAATTAGAGATGTTTGTGGCTGATTTTGGTAAAGCCCCTGTAAAAAGTCTCTCTCACGGAAAATCACTTCCCATGACGTTGCACATGTGCCAAACACGCACAGTACAGACAGTTCCACACACCTTTAACTGCTGCACCTACACCTACAGCCTTTACCTCCTACGGCCCCTATCTGCACGAACCCATACTTTGTTGTAAATGAAGGAACTAACCTGTATTAAATCTCTACCGCTTGGCAGTGTGAGAAAACAGCAAGAATGATGGGTAATTGCTATGCTGCACGCAGTGTCTACAGGAGCACTATTTATGAGTGACGCCGGGGCGGGAGAGCAGAAATAAGAATGGAGGACACATTACGTACCATTGTTTATTTACTTATTGGTGATAAACACTCAATTGAATGTACTTTATTTAATGAGCTTTAACCAAAAACTATATGTATTTGTGTGAGATTTGATTTTTGAGACTTGATGAAAATGTCTTAGTGAAATCCAAGATTGGGGCATGACTTTGTGCCTGTAGCATTTCTGTGTTTAGGGGCACTAATTGATTTCTGTGTTTTGCCCCGCAGGGCTTGTCCCACATCCTTTAACACACACATACACACAGCTAGGCTCTCTGCAGTATTAATGAGACATGAATAAGACATGAAGAGAGACCCCCTTCCTACATGCTCACACAGGGTCTCCCCCTCCCCAGCTGCTTCCTGTCTGAAGATTACCCAGCTTTCACTGGGCTCTGGTTAAGTGGGGCCAGGAAGAGATTTAACCCCCCCACCAGCAGGGGCACACATACTTCCTACTGTCAGAAAACACTTTCAATCTTATTATGTTATTGGAATAGATTTATTTTCAGATATTTAAATGACTTTTTATAGTAATACAATGTTTCAGAAAATATCCAGTATATTTATTACTTAACGTACTTATATAAAATATTATCAATTTTTGTCTATATTTGGTGGTTTGGCTTAATTTCAAATTGTTTGTATAGTTGTTATCTTATATAAGCTATGTTTATTTTCATGACACATTTATACTGTTTATGTTGAAATGACCAGTTGATCCTTGTGTTCTACAAGTGTCAGATATGTGTATGTTCCTGCAGATTAAATCCTCACCTTTCATGTTTGTGTTGCAGGCCTCAGGCACATCAGGCCTTGGAACTGTTTCTCTGAGCTCCCAGGTTCATGCTGCAGCAGTCAATGGAGATAGAAACACACTGCTCAAAATTATCACAAGTAATACACATACCTTTACACTAATTGGTACAAAAAGTCCACAGAACAATTAAATGGACTACAGCTGGGTGTATTCATTATTCAAAGATAAAGCTTATATCTCTTTTGTCTGTGCTTATAGCTGAGCCCTCACTGCGGGACCATGAGGACCAGTTTGGCCGTACCCCTTTGATGTACTGTGTGCTGGCAGACCGCCTGGATTGTGCAGAGATTCTCCTGAAGGCTGGAGCCTCTGTGAACAAGGCTGACCACAGCCAGCGCACAGCTCTGCATCTAGCTGCGCAGAAGGTAGTAGGACACACAACAAAATTACCACAATGGGTTGATTACCCAATTACCCAGTAAATGGTTATGGGGCCAATCTTTTATAGTTTTGAAGGTTTTAATAGGAAATCAGTGCCACCTAGTGGAGACTAATAAATCCTAATGACATTAACGCAGATGTACGTATGTGCGGCTATGTATAACTCCATAGCAATAATTAAAAAGGGCTTTTTAAATTTTGCATTCATCAGTGCCTTGAAGTTTCTTCTTGTGTTTACATGCACATTCACTTCCTGTTTGACAATATATTTTATATTTGACTAAGCCAAGAACTTTATTGTTGTATGCATTGAAACAACTTGGAGGATAAAGATAGGAATTATTTTTTCCTGAGCTGTAGTAACTAAAGGGAAGAAAAAACTGGGAAATAGTTGTAATGATATTTATTTACAACTTGTAATGGTGTTTTGTCCTAAAACAGAATCATTGTCTATTTGAAATAGAGGAGATAATAAGCGATTGTAGTCCGTCACATAGCTAGTGTGTGAGAATGTGTGTGTGTTGGGGATGCTAGTGATGGGAAGCCCTGTCTCTTTGACATCTGATCAATAAGTGGCTGAGACGGGAAGAGAGGCCAGGGATTACCGATCTAATTGGACTGGGAATAGGGAGGACAGGACGCACTCACACTCACAGACTAGATGCATGCTCACACACCAGATAGATCTGTCAGACTGCGGTCACAGGACTGCAAATATACAAAACAGACACCTGTGTGTGTGTGTGTGTGTGTGTGTGTGTGTGTGTGTGTGTGTGTGTGTGTGTGTGTGTGTGTGTGTGTGTGTGTGTGTGTGTGTGTGTGTGTGTGTGTGTGTCTGCGTGTGTGTGTGTGTGGTGTGCGTCTGCGTGCGTGTGTGTGTGTGTGTGCGTGTGTGCGTGTGTGCGTGTGTGTGTGTGTGTGTGTGTGTGCGTGTGTGTGCGTGTGTGTGTGTGTGTGTGCGTGTGTCTGCGTGTGTTTGTGTGTGTGTGTGTGTGTGTGTCTGCGTGTGTCTGTGTGTCTGTGTGTGTGTGTGTGTGTGTGTCTGTGTCTGTGTGTGTGTGTGTGTCCATGTGTGTTTGCGTGTGTGTGTGTCTGTGTGTGTGTGTGTGTGTGTGTGTGTCTGCGTGTGTGTGTGTGTGTGTCCATGTGTGTTTGCATGTGTGTGTGTGTCTGTGTGTGTGTGTCTGTGTGTGTGTGTGTGTGTGTGTGTGTGTGTGTGTGTGTGTGTGTGTGTGTGTGTGTGTGTGTGTGTGTGTGTGTGTGTGTGTGTGTGTGTGTGTGTGCGCGCATATCAGCTCATGCCTTCATTGTCCTGTGCTGGCTCCTCCATAACCCATCCCACCAGCAATTTGGGAGACCAAGTCCAAGGCTGACAAGGATGATGATGAGATGCAGGGGACATGGGCAGATGGTTACTGCTCTACTAAGCCACACGTGCTGTTTACTGTTTAACAGCTCGTCACAAACACTAAGGAGAGACACAGGAGTAGAGAACAAAGATGGATGACCTGTGGATTGAAGCAGACACCACTAAAAGCCTTGAGTGTCTAAGTGTGTGGGAGTATGTGTGTCATTGCTGCTGCTCCATGACTAATATTGAGAAAAATTGGTCATTTCAACTAGTTATACTGACACAGAAGTGTGGGTTTCTTGTTGATGTTAAAGGGAAATGTGCGCTTCCTGAAGCTGTTGTTGTCCAGACGTGCAAACTGGTTGCAGAAAGATCTTGAAGAGATGACCCCACTCCATCTGGCCACACGACACCCCTCGCCTAAAGCTCTTGCTCTGCTCCTCAAATATATTGGGCCTGGAGAGGTTGACACACAGGACAAGAACAAGGTAATACAGCATATGAAAGAGCAAAAAAATATTTTTAGATAGTTTCTCTGTTCTGAGAGTTTCCCAGTCTGAAACAGTCTGGGCGTCTGACTAATAATCTGTAAAAAGTTACTGATTGAAGATAGTACATTAGAAGCACTGGAAGTTAGACACACACAAACACGGTGCCAGTGATTTAACAATATGAGGCTTTGTCCAGTGTTATGATGATAAACCACAAATACGGTCTCTACTTTCTGTTGCTCTGATGTGTATCTGACATCAGTAGTTAGTTTTGTAATAATCCAATATGCATCATCATGTCAGATGACCATGGTTTCAGCATCAGAATAGCTTGCTTCCGATATACAGCCAGAAACTGGGTCACAGTCTCAACCCACTGCTCTTTCAGCTTTTTATGGCATGTTTGTAGGACATTTTTAACTTATAAAACCTTAACCCCATGTCTCTCTTTCACGCTACAGCAAACTGCACTCCACTGGTCCGCGTTTTACAATCGTCCAGAACATGTACGGCTCCTGATCAAGCATGACTCCAATATTGGCATCCCAGATAGCGAAGGAAAAATCCCTCTGCATTGGGCTGCACATAGTCAAGAGCCTAGTGCCACTCAAACTGTCCGCTGTATACTGGTACATAATTACTCACTGTCATGACAAGCGAGTTTGTCATTTTCGTCTACCATTTTTACTCAGCATTTTTTTCCCCATTTGGTTCATGTTTCTGAGTAAAGGAGGCCGCTCCCACCGAGTCTCTGTTAAACTGGCAGGACTATGAGGGTCGGACGCCTCTGCACTTTGCTGTTGCCGATGGTAACGAGGCTGTAGTGGATGTGTTGACGTCTTATAAGGGCTGCAATGTGACAGCTTATGATAACCTCTTCAGAACGCCGCTGCACTGGGCTGCGCTGCTTGGTGAGTAAAAACAGAGATATCCTGTATGTGATCTGAATGCTGCACTATTAATATGTTCATTTTCTCTTGTTTTATTGCATAAAAATAGTATTAGATTACTAAATTTTATGCTGTAACATAAATTGTGTGCTTTCTAGGACATGCTAAGATTGTGCATCTGCTGCTGGAGAGAAACACATCGGGCACAATTCCCTCAGACAGTCAGGGAGCTACACCTCTACATTACGGAGCTCAGAGCAACAATGCTGTAAGCACATGCAACTGACTATACGTTTTCACTCAAAAGTTGTGTTCGATGGTGTCTCTCTTTGCTGAAATTAGCTTTTTGTAGATTGAATTAAAATAATCTGTGACTACATTGGCACATAATAGAAATATGAACTTTGTCTTTCTGAATGTGTATGTAGGAGACAGTTGGTGTATTTCTGTCTCACCCGACCGTGAAAGATGAACCTGATTTAGAGGGCAGGACAGCCTTCATGTGGGCAGCAGGGAAGGGCAGTAATGATGTCATCCACACCATGCTGGCCCTTACCCCACACCTTGACATTAACATGGCAGACAAGTACGGAGGCACTGGTGAGCACCTAAAATTTGTGTGTGAGCAAGAAACAGGTGAACTGATCTCACACTGAAAAGTCCACAAGTAGGCCTCAATTTAAAGTGGATGCTGATGTTAAATTGTAGTCTGTTTAACCCTCCATTAACCAGACATTAGCCCCAAAGAGAGGAGGATGAGTGAACAAAGAAGTAGCATCCTAAGAGTATCCTGAGGGATTAATGTTCCAGTTCAAGTAGTCTTATTAATATTTGAGTGTACTTGTTTGTGTGTGTTGACACAGCACTGCATGCAGCCTCGTTATCAGGTCATGTGAGCACGGTGAAGCTACTGCTGGAGAAAGGAGCGATGGTCGACTTTCTTGACGTGATGAAACACACACCGCTCTTTCGTGCTTGTGAGATGGGACATAAAGATGTCATACTTACACTCATTAAAGGTGATTTTATTTGGAAAAAGGTGTTTGTTAGCACTGCATTTCAGTAGATGTCTTATACAGTGAATTAACAGGTTGAACACTTTTGATTTTCTGACAGGTGTGTTTTATATGTGACAATTTTGATACCAAAAATCTTGAATAGATGATTTTATTTAGTTAATAATGTGTGTGTGTGTGTGTGTGTGTGTGTGTGTGTGTGTGTGTGTGTGTGTGAATCTATCACTAATTAATGTCCATGCAATGAAGGTTCAGCACATGTAGACCTTGTGGATGTGGACGGTCACACGGCTCTGCACTGGGCAGCACTTGGGGGGAATGCTGAAATCTGCCAAATATTAATGGAAAATGGCATTAGTCCTAATGTACAGGTAGAATCTAAAACATATACATAAACATATTCAAACACACAACATTCAATGTATATATTCAATGTTAAGTTTAACGGTTTTTAATTTTGGACTGTAGTGACACTGCATTTTTTTTTCCTATAAAAGTTAGAGCTCATTTAATTTCATTTTATTTTATTTATTATACAGAAAAAGAAAGTGACACAGGTACTCAGGCTTGACTCAGTTAAAAAACTGTTTTCCAGCAGGTTCCTGTTCTGCAGCATAAGGACAGATACTTTCATATCAAGAGCTCATACACAATAGCACACAATTTACAAGCTACATTTTTACACACATTCACTCTTAAAACTAAAAAGCTATTAGTGGAAAGAACAGTTTAAGAAAAGCATTTGTTTATTAAATTGAACCTTCTGCTACTTGTGCTATGAAGGACCAAGCAGGACGGACCCCTCTGCAGTGTGCTGCTTATGGCGGTTATATCACCTGCATGGCTGTCCTTATGGAGAACAATGCTGATCCAAACATACAAGATACAGAGGTTTGAATTGCTTCACATTTTTATAAATGCACTCACACATTTGTATGTGTGAATACTTTTTGAATAAAAGCTTCTCTCCTTTGTGAGTCACAGGGGCGGACTGCTCTCCACTGGTCGTGTAACAATGGCTACCTGGATGCTGTAAAACTGCTGCTGGGCTACAGTGCTTTTCCTAATCACATGGAACACACAGAGGAGAGGTTAGTGAGTACCCCAGGAGGTGAGGAAACAGTAAGGTGGAATATGGAAATGCAAATGTAGTGTTTGTTCAGGTACACCCCGCTGGATTACGCACTACTGGGGGGACATAGTGAGGTGACACAGTTTATGCTGGAGCACGGTGCTCTGTCCATAGCAGCCATTCAGGATATTGCTGCTGCAACCATCCAGGCCGTCTATAAGGGTTTCACCGTCCGCAAGGCCTTCAGAGAACGAAAGCAGCTCCTCATGAGGCATGAGCAACTGCGCAAGGATGCAGCTAAGTGAGCATACATATTTTAGACATGCCATACACACCTTAAGCTTTATGCTTGTTTTCACACTAATGCTCTAATTGACATCTCCATCTTTGTCCACAAGGAACTTTAGCATTTTATATTTGCTCAATTGTGCTTGTGTCGTTAGTATCTGTCTTTGTCGTCCTCTCCTAACCCATAGAGTCACACTCTGGCCATATCTATCTTTCTCTGTGTCATCCATGCACACACATACATCTTCTGCTTGTCTTTTTTTCTCTGGCTTCTTCTTGTTTTGCCATTTGCCTACAAGAGTCAGCTTTTCTCTTGTTTAATACGATACCTTTAAGGAACAAATTTGTTTAAAGGGGTCATGTTGAGTTTTATATGAGCAAATAAACTAAGTGTATCAAATATATAAATGATTAATAATTTCTTCTGTTTAGGAAGCGAGAGGAAGAACAACGCAGAAGAGGCGCTGTGCAGAAGATCATATCTACCAACACAGAGAAGAGAAAATGCTCTCTGGTCCGAGCAGAAATAGAGAAACCTTTTTTGGTCGACATTATAGAAGATTTATCAATAAATGACTCTGTAGCTAAAACAAAGAAGTCTTCTCAAAGTGAAAAAAGTGAAAGTGCCAAGAGCAAAGAGGAAAGGCTTAAAGGTACTAACAGAAAAAGCTTTCTTTTATTATTTAAGTATATGATGTTTGATATACAGTATTCTCCACTGTCACTCTTCACTCTGCAGCCCAGAAGAGAAGATTGTCCAAAAAAAGTCAAGTGGCAGAATCACACAAGGTTTCTGATGCTTCAGGTTACAAATGTAATGTGACTGGGGACACTGAAACCTGTACTTCACAAAGTACCAAAGTTAAGACGCCATTCTCTTCTTCCAGCTGCAGTCAACTGTTTGCTCTTAAACCAAGACCCCCCTCTAAGCCCAAAGTCAAAGAAAGAGTGTCCTTCTCACACAAAAATATTTCTCCCATAGATAAAAATGATGCCATTAATAAAGAACCAATCAAATTTACCAATCAACCACTGCAGACTTGTAGAACTTCCTTAGCACAAAAGCTCAGGCACCAAATCAGAAGGGACCTGAAATCAGATTCTGGTTCACCCAGAGACCAAACTAATGTCTCCATCAGATGCATTTCAGCTTTAGACAAAAATATACCAACAAAGGCCAGCACTCAGGGTGCCATACAATTCAAGACCTCTCCAAGAACACACAGAAAGTATGACACAGAGCAGCGCAGGAGGAGAAACAAAGCTGCATGCACCATCCAACAGGCCTGGAGGAGGTGAGTGTGTCCGAGAGTGGGAAGCAAAAGCAAAGTCAACTTTCTGTACCGATAAATGAAATGTTACCAACTTGACGTGTTCCTTAATTAGCTAAAAATGTTTAGGAAACCTCTGATATTGAAACCTCTGATACACCACATTGGCCCTGCCATGTGGTGCCCACATGTGTCCTCTCTTACCACATTCATGCAAGCCATTCACATCAGTCATATTGCTCCTCATACTCAGTCTGGATGCCATCAACACTTGAGTTGTGGGGGAGGGCATGGGAGATGGATGAGATAGGGAGGCAGGGGACAGACGCACTATAATTTGGGGCTTTGATATCAGTTTAACGAGAGGCTAAAAGTTCAGCCTTGTTGCTTTAATAGCTACCAGCAAGTATTCTTTGCTTCCATAGCTTGCGTTTTGTTCAGAGGTTGCCAGTGCTCCGCAGGGTGCCCTCTGCTTTCATTCATCTAACACAATTATATTCTCTATGTGCAGGCCATTAGCTTCCTTGAATAAACTGTTTACTTTGTTTATGCCTAGTGAGCATTGGGGTGAGGAGGTGCTAGCTTAAAGAGCTTTGAAGGCTGTCTGAGATGTTATGAAGCTGTGTCCCTGAACTTTTTTATATATGTCTGCAGGTTTTGTGCACATAGACTTGCAGTGGCTAAGGCATGTGAGGAGGCTGTGCCAAACCACACCCACAAGATAATTCATGCATCACTCAGTAAACCTACTGGGAGTAAGAGCTCTGTGCTACAAAGCATCTACGGTAAAAATCAATCAACTTATATATACTGTATTAGACACTGATAGTCATGGTCGTTGTGTTTTCATGTTTTTCAATGGTCCGTCACATTCTCAAAAATATTAGAAATCTCTCGACTACCCATTGGATAACACCATGCTCTGTGTGCATAAAGCAAAGTTTCTACAAGTATCTACAATAATTCATTTGACGGGGGAAGAATTTCACTCTACATCAGATATTTGAATGTAACAGGGATTGTGGAATAAGGGAGATGTAGTAGCCTATATTGAAGTTTTACAAAACTTTAAACAACAAAATAAAACTTTAACCAGGTTAACTTAACTAGAGCATAGCTTCTGAATTGAACTTAAAAATTACAGTGAAAATAGATCCTTATTCCAAATACCAGGACAATATCAGCCTGGTTCAATGAGTAGAACCTCTGGAAGGTTTCGCCCCACAGACAGGGCTGACCTTCATCACACATCACCAGGTGATGATGGGATGATGTGCAGAAACCTTGCTGCGACCAAAACCTACAAGCATGCATGTCATTTCTGCTCAAAGACAAGAGACCCCCCCGTCAGCACTCGCTCCAACCTAACCCAACCTTCTGACGTGGTTCTCTCCTCCCCCTCTCGTCTCACCTCCCTCTTTCTCTCCTTCTGCTTCTGACAGTCCTGGCACTGTGAAAAGTTCAAAGCTGTCAGGAGGAATGTCAGACCGAGAGCTATCTGCTAAATACACATACCCACACATAACCCCACTCGATCCCAGACTAATTTTCTCACTTCCAGCCTTTATTTACAAGAGGTAGACTGATATTTGACGCACAACTTTGTACTAAGTCACACTGTCATCATAAACATTATTCAGTTTTCTATTTCAGCAATTGTCTGGAAATACCAGACCAGAGTACATACAGTACATAAATGTACTTTACAGTTGGTAAATGTGTTAATTCTCTATTTTGAAAGGATAACATCTATAGAGAAGGGTTGTTTCATTCTTGGTTATACTCCCGACAAGATTTGTACATGCAACCCCTTGCCAAAGCTCTCAACACTGCTCGGAGGCGCAATAGCACAAGTCTACCTCTATCTCGGCAATCGAGTTATCACATCATAAAGGATGTGGGTTTCAAAGGAAAAGATTATAAAGTTAGTAATGAGAAAATTAATACTTTTATTTTATTGTAAAAAAGGCAACCCCATGACAAGACGAGGGCGTGTGCTTCGGGGGTCCCAGTCCCAGTTGTTAATGGACATACCTTTGCGCACACAGAGCCGGTGTAAGTACACACACAAAATTCCTATTGAAATAAAAAACATCAAGGAGCTAAATCTATGTATTTTTACAGTGAGCAGCATAGACTGTGTGCACCTGACTGATGTGGTGAATCAAGCCAAGCAGTACTCCTACCATCTGAGACCACAGAGTGCTGGGCAGAGGCAGAGAAAAATATTGAAGCAACACTAAATGGACACACACAGCACTTGGCCTTTGATGTTTTCTCAGCTGGCTGGCAGCCTTACCTCTATAGAATTACCATAGACATTGTTTGTTGAATGTGCCAGGTTTTCTAAAATTAAGCCATGTGACATCAGAGCCATGACCTCACAGGGTGGGGTTACGTCTACAGAAATAGTGTGTGTAAAAGATAACCTTTTATCCATTGTGGAAGGAACACATACACACTCCGTCTTGCTGGTTCTCCATCGCTCTCGCACACATACTGAGATAACCTTTCCTCCTGTTGTGGAGAATGAGGCAGTCTATCAACAGCCGGTCATACAGATAGCCCACCTGCAGCCACAGACACACATACACACACTAACTTTACACAGCAGCCCACTCAAAGTACTTAACTTTTATACGAAACTATGCATTTTAACTTGTAATTTATATATTCATTCTTGTGTAACAAATAAATGTACCTCAGTGTCAACTGGTCTTCTATTGTATTAAAAAAAAAATTATGCAAACAGTGGTCCCCTTTTGATAAATTGTTTATTTTTTTTACAGGTGTTTCTTATTTTAAAAAATGACTCACAAAATACTAAAGTATTAGACAAACCTTTAGTTGAATAGTAATTAACCATAGTGAGAATATGCTCTCAATACAAAATGGACTTGGTTGTTGTCTAATGTTTACTTTTATAAACAAAAAGTGACAACTTTTTTTTAACATTTGAGAAGGTAAACCAGCGGGGCAGGTTTGGCTTGTAAGAGGGTCAGTACATGTCTCGCAGGCCAATGTTTCCACGATGAACTGAAGAGCTGTGTGCCACAGTGACGCTGTAAGAGTAGAGCAGGTCTGTCATCCACTGCTCCCTGGCAGCACCCCTTGAGTACCGCTGTAACAGACACACAATCAACAATCTTTTTCTTTTCATGTACTTATCTATCACTTGTTTATGGTGTGCAGTGTTCTACCGTGAGTTGCTGAATTATATCTTGCAGCAAAGCGGTATTGGCCAGCAGCTGGTTGTGGAGTGGGGTGTGCTGTAGAAGCATTGACAAAATCTGTCCCAAATGAGGTAGCTCTTCTTCACGTAGATCCCCAACACGCAGCAACTGCAGGACCATTCGCAGCAGGCGGGGAATGGTACTGAGTGCTGATACACAGGCGCCCCAAATGGCCTCCCTGCAATTGAGACAGATGTTTTGGTTTGCAAGTTTACCAATATTCAATTTAACCTATTGGACCAGATCTTCAGCTTCAGAAATATCACCCATACCCAAGAATGACATACTTAAAGAAGCACTAAAGGAAGACTAGATTATTTTCAAACAAAAACCTTTTGTAGGCCTCAGCACGTGCTTCCTGCTGCAGGGTGATGAATTGAGCCAGCAAACTAAGGCAGCACTGGGACAAAAAACGCAGGAGAGGTTCAATGGGCAGGACGGAGAGGTCCATCAACCTGGAGACTACTTTGAGCAGGCCGGCTGCCATGCTGTCAGGAGCCACTGCCAACTTAGCCTAAAAATACACAAACACAGAATCTGTGGAAACCTCCAAGAAAGCTTTGCACCAACCACCAAACCAAAGAAAACTTTTTACTGTTTTTCATGCTTCCAAAAAGGCCTTACCAGGTATTTTAAAATTCCATTCTGCATGATTTCAAAACACTGAGATTTTGAACCCAAATTCTCTAGACAGTGGCAAACCTCCTGCAAACAGAACAGTAACAATTTTAACTAAGTTAACTACCTACACTCATAAAAGACCTGCAAAAAAAAAAAAAAAAAGTTTCGTAAAATTAGGCAAAGAAAAATCAGCGATATTTTTTGGTGCTATTTTTAGGATATTTTTTTCTTGTGAAATACATTCTCAGTGTTAAAAAGCTGACAACTTTAAGATGTGAAAAATAAGGCTCCACTTTTTTTCCCTAATAACTAAGTGCAAATCAGATTTCTCATTTGCTTTTATTAAATTGAGGTATGTGCATGTGTAGAAAAGCAGGAGTTTATGCGTGGTGGTGTCAAAATGGTGCACCTGTTGGCATTCTCCCCATCATTAAAAACAATCTTGTCTCATTAGTCCAAGCAGACTTGACATAGTGCGTCCCTTATTGCCACCCGCACCCTCACCACTATGTCCCTCCCCTCCCTCATCCTTTCCACCTCTTGTGATTGACTGTGACAGGGAGATGAGAGACGGGATCTGAGGCCTTAATTGAGGAGCTGAATTAGTGATTATAAGCCTTCCAACCTGCTCACACACTCATACACACTTGCCCCGGGGCATAGTTACGTTAGTTGTAATTTCTGTGCAGAAATGTCACACTCCCATCATGCCAAGGGCTCTCATTAGCATTTATGCATATCCGTTGTGCCCGATAACCACGCATCTCCAACCTGTGCAACGTGATAAAGGTCCCCTCTCTGCCGGGCACTCCATGATAAAGCTTCCACCCTGTGAGCTTTATATGAGCAATGCAAAGAGACCAGAGGGCCACTGAAAGACCACAGTTGTGTCCAGAATATCAACATTATTCAATTAAAAAAATTATAATCCCTTTCTACACCTACCTAGATTCAGAAATAATTCTAGACAGTTTTAGTAAATTTTAGTATGTTCAGTGAACCCACATTAACAATATCCCAGTGGTGTTTGAAGTGCTCAACCGAAGTGGGGTAAAGGCTAAGAGGTGACAAAGTGCCAAGAGGAAGAGCACACTCATCGCCAATGTCCTGCAGGGCGGCCAGCTTTTCAGACGAGAAGCCGGTGAGCGTGGAGAACAGGAAGCTGATGTAGTCCACATCCTGCAAAGCAGCTTCCTGGCTCCCAACACTCCAGCCACTCAGAGAAGACCTATGGAGCATCATAAAGGGCTTTATATTATTTAAGCACAAATTTCAATTAAACACTTGCATTAAAAAGGAGTTACTTGTATGTAATTATTTGTGAGGTCATAACTGCACATGATATAATGAAAAACAGTTATGCAATTTTTTTCTTGTCCCAAGGGTATAATCTACCTTCTGTAGGAAGAGTGTGTGATAATAGTATTTTTTTTAAACCCAAGAGGCACATGCAAGATTATCTGTTTTCTTAATACTCCATGACGATGCTACATTCCTGTCTCCAAAAGAGCTCTTTGTGTTACATATTCTATGACACACGCACACAATTACTTGGGCAGACATTTACCCTTGCTACTCAAAATCTGTATAAAGCTCCCCTCGAACACTAGTAAAAAGTGAGAAACATGTGAAAACACACGATTAATAAGGTGGTGTCTACATTCATAATAATAAAAAGTTACATTTTTACCATAAATGTTTTAAATAAACACTATGCAACTTTACTTTGGTAGATATTCTAGGGCCAGGTGTACTAAAAAAGGGGTTATTATTTCTTTTTCATATCAGGTGAAGATCAAAATGACATTTACATGATGTATTATATGGTCAAAAGTTACATGGTTTTGCTTTAAGCACACAAGACATCCAGTTTAGAAATAATGACATAGCGCAATACTGCCATCTTATGGTGGCTTGACACACTAGTGAGAAAATTACACACTTTAAATAGAACACCACTCCTAAGTCCCTAGAAAAATGTGACAGTCAATGTATCTGTAAACTTCGATCTGCCTGGATTTTATTATGTTCCCTTGAAGTTTACATGGGAGAGATGTTTTTGAAGTAGCTCCCAGCCAGTAACAGCTAAACTAAATCAGAGATGGCTGGAGTTTATTCAAAAGTCTTCTTGTTGGCTCAAGAGGAACCAGGTCTGTGAGCATTATATCTGAAATGTTGTTAAGTGTTAATTAAGTGTTGTTTAAGTCTAAAGTTGTCATTTGTATTGAATGTGTGTTCTATTGTGTTATATGTTGTTTCTTGTCCTGACCTGCCAGGGACTACAGATGGAAAGTAGCCATTGTGCTTCTGGCATATTTACGTTCATCAATATGCACTGTCCCTTTTAAATAAAAAAATAATAATAAGCCAGTGTATGCTTTTTATTTTCACTCAGTGATGAGCATAAAAAAATAAATAAAAGATGGGGGCACAGAGCCAGGTTTGGTCACAAAACAGGTGGAAAATCTTGTATATTTTGCTTTCCATGTGGTCTCAACTGTATACTTTTTACATATGCACATTCTAGCCAGTTGCAACAATGGTCTCACCTAAGATGTACAATACGGATCAGTGAGGCGCTAAGGCTAGCAGAGATGCGTCCAGCATTGCAGCATCCGCTCAGATTGGCCAAAAGAGCCTGGGACATCTTAGGTATGAAGTAAAGCAGTTGTACTATTTGTTGCTGTAACTCCGCCGGTAAAAACACCACCACTCCTTCCTGGGGATCTGGATGATCAGATTCACACATCACATGTTATTGCGCAAAGTAGGTACAGCCTCTGGGAGTACAAAGTTCTAAAATTTACAAAATGATACAAGAAAGTTTGGGTGAGAGGAAAGGCTCATATAAGTTGTGTGTGTGTGGTGTTCTTTCTCTGACGCACATACTGATGTCAGAAGCTCATAGACAAAAGATGTCTTGTGATGGTGAATGCGAACAGAGTGAGTACCCCTCCTCCTCTGTGTTGGCCCACTCTATGACACACCAGCTTACTATCTGACCATTCGCAGACCAGAGAATGACGGTTCAAAATTTGTCTTTTTTCCCCACACACCCTGCATCTTTTAGCTGTTCAGCTTGAAAAAGAGTTTTGTTGCCCCCTTTTGTGTAGATATGTCATGTTTTTTTTTGTTTTTTTAAACTAAATGCACTCCTAAGTATGTCAGGAGAATAGGCATCAAACTTTCTCCAAACCGGATCATACATGCAGCACATGTCAGAAGATTGTCCAAAAGATCCTTTCATACATGTCAGGACATAGTTTACCAGAGATAGGAGTTCAGGGTATAAAGCATAAGTAGAGCAACAGACACCTCCGTTTACAATACAGATATGGTGGTCAATAAGCCTCCTTTAGGCTGTTTTTTTATGATTTTTTTACATGCAGCTCATCATGTATATTGCATGTGTGATAGGGTTATAGGGTTTAAACATTAACATAGCAAAAGAAAAGAAAAAAACTTTGATTGTTGTTTAATTATGCTCTAATAAGACATACCATAGAGCTCACACGCATATCTCTGCAAACTGTAGAGCATATCTTTGTTGCCTCGTGAAGCAGCAGCCTGGATGGACCGGATCAACTGGACTGATAAAGTTGGGTTGCGGTGGCCCAGCTGGGATAACTGTACTGGAAGAGATGCTAACCACTGAGAGAGCACCTTACTCCTTCAGAGACAAAAAAACAAGAGTCAGACACATAAATGCATTAGTATTACGTTGGCCTCCTAAGCAGTGACAAACAAAAGTGTGAAATAATTAAAACACTTGTGCTGAAAAGACAAACATAAACACATTGCTAATTTAGTAATAATAGTGTTTTAGGCACACAAAAATCTTTCTACAATATCCAGAACAGTTACCTTGCTATGTGCGAATGCACTTGCTCTTGCTGGTAGAGCCTGCTGTAAAAAGACAGCAGTAGAGTTCTCGTCTGAAGAGTGAGGTGCTTCTGCTGATAGTAAGTATATACCGCTGCCAGCAAGTCCTCAGTCACTGCTGCATAATAGAAAAAATGTTGGAAAATACAAAACTGTCCAAAAGTTGGAACACTGTTGGATTCTGTTTTTATTTAGAATTAACAGCGTCCAAGCTTTTGGAGAATTTGGCTTTTACTGTATATATGCTTACTTTTGATCCTTTGTGCAAGCACCATCTTCCACACAGTATCCAATAGCATGTGGAGCTGCTTAAAGCTCAATTTAACACCACTACTCAGACTCTCTTGAACAAATAACCTTAAAGGCTTCAGCCAGCCTGAGTCAAAGTCTCCGCTGGGTGCCTGCCTTTGGCTAAGGGAGACCATAACCTGACAGAGTGTAATATTCAGAGCCAAAGGGTCCACTGTTGGTGATGGCACAGCAGCAGTTTGTTTGCTCCTACAAAAGAAAAACAAAGAGTTTAAATGTATGAGTTATTCAATTTATTATGATAAATCTACATTTTTAATTACTGTATTTGAAAAGCTCATTGCGTAATTCGTTAAGAGCATTAATTTACCTTTTAAGGTCTATCTTCTTTTTATGCCTGGGTGTATCCCGGGTACCATAGGGGAAGTTTTTTATAAAATGCTGCTTAAAGTCTCCCAGGTATTCTTTGCGAAACCATGCATCCTTTAAAAAAAACAAATCAGTATGTCATTTTAAGTCTGTTTATACATACAAATGCTATTATGCAGATTTGTTTTATCTTGCCAATGCTTCCTGGTGCTCCTGCTGTGGTGGCAATTTTCTTAGTAGCTGCAGAATAGTTAAAACCTGGAACATTACTGACATTGCATCAGGGGTAAGCAGGTGAGATCCATCACTGTTGCTCAGTGAACTCTCATTTACACCGGCCTCCACCCACACTTCAAGCAGAAGAGGCACCAGTGTAGCTGCAAAGTTCTGAACAGCTTCTCTTGAGTCCAAACCCTCACCCATTTCAGCTGTAGAACCTCCCTGTTGCCTACAAAAGATATGTACAGAAAAATAAGAGAAAGTACAGAATTCGATTTCAATAATTACTCAGAACTTGTGTGTCGACTCATACCTGAGTTTGAAAGTGGAAATGGGAGTTGGTTTGGCCCCAGAATATTCATACAGCTTCACAGAAACCTTGTTGTAGGTAAGCTCTTCCCAGGTAAGATTTAGAGATGAAATATGGCCCTCTTGATTGCAACCAAACCCTTCTTCACAGTGGACAGACATATCAGTCTTCTCCACAGGCCTTTCATCAACAACTGCCTGCAGGAAGCACCCAAGCCTAGATACAATAATAAAAAATAAAAAAAACATAAGTAACAATGACTTTGTTCATTTTTCTCATATTGTGTGGCTTATTATTTTAACCTAAGAAGCACAGAGAGCCGCCACTGCTGGCTTGTCACAGCCCTGCCCGGACTGACTGACAGCGCCCATGTATGTCCTTTTGTGTCCTTGCCCTTTTTAGCTCCACCACTGCTTTGTCTGTGGGAGATCAACTCCAGGAAGTTGGTGAGGAGTACAGCAGGTCGTGAGGCCAGAAGTGCAGGGTAATGTTCAAGCAACACATCAAGGACTTTCATAGCGTCTTCCTGGATGCTGGGCTCTATGTGGGTCATAGCACAAGACAGGTGGGCACTGAGGAGAGGGAAAAATGGGGCCACTCGCTCAGCAGGCACAGACTGTGCAATGAACCTAAAACCAGATTTATGCAATTTAGATAACAATATAGTGCAATACATTATGTTGTTACAATAGCTACTTTCCTGACCTGAGCACACGTGTAGCTGCTATGCGAACGTTGCCATCCTTATCTGTGATTACTGCTGCAACTTCAGAGAGCAATCGAGAGAGATGCAAATCCAACAATGGAGGATTAAGTGAAAGGAGCTCTCTTAAACCCAGCAAGGCACTCTGTTTTATATTGGCATTGTAGTGATGGAGTTGAGAAAGAAGATCCTAAAATGAAGTCAAAGACAAAGCATGCATCAATTATCATTCAGTAGTATTTTGGTAAGCCCGATTTACAGAATATAAACATAATCCTCACATTTATTCCAAGATTTCTGTGTGTGGTAGGGCCGCTAGTATCTCTCTTCAGTTGTTCAGGGAGGTGGATTCCCTTTGAGTGGAAATTGGTGTTGGTGGCATTGTCAGCTTTGGGCTTTTTCTTTCCCACCTTTAACTTGACCTTCTGGAAATCATCCTGCCTCTTCTTCTTCTTCGCTTTCATCCTACAGCGTTATACTTCTGCCTGTGAGGTCATGTAGCTAGAGCTGTTACAATAGAGCCGTTAAATAAGTTAATCTCCATGTCTGTGTATTATTTGAAATCACTGGTGAATTAATTATTTTCTATTTTTTCCAAACATGAAGGTAGGCTATCATTAACTTAGACGCACCGCAAAATGCGTTTAAATGTTCCAAGCGTTAGCCAACTGCTAACAGCCGTAGCCAATTCATACTCTATTATCATACGTAGCACAAAGGCTTAGGATTTACTTACCAGGCCTAAAGGTATTTTGTGGCAACCAAAACGGCATAAAAAAACAGAATGGGAGAAATTAAAGAGCCAGTCTACAACCAAAATGATAAAGACACCTAGTGTCGTGCACGGGGTGATTGGGTCCTATCCCCGTGTGTTTTGCAAACCGTCCGCTGCACACATGTACACACCGGTGTATCAGGAACCCCGCCGGACCATAATACAACTGCCGTGCATTGTACCCATTGCACTCTAATTATCTTTCGGTTATATTTACACAATTTTTAAATAATGTGTAGAAAGCGACGTAACATGTACCGCTGGTGCCCAAACGCTTCTGACAGGAGATCCCAGGAATAATAAAAATAAAAATAATAATTAAATATATGTCACAATGGACGAACAGAGAAAATAGTTAAAATACAATTGCTTTATTTAAATACACTTTGTGAATTAATGATTTCAATAAAATATGACAAAGCTTTTTGTTTCGGCAAATCTTTGGACTGCTAGTACAGAGGTGGTCCTTCGCAAGGCTTGTGCGTTGTTTTAGTCTCTGGCCTATCTATTTTTGTTCTTGCTTCTCGGAAGAAATCTGCTTGCTCAAATTTATTTCAGGTAACTTTGGTGTTATGTAATGGTTTTGCTTAGATGGTCTGTTCTATTACATTTTATTTTTGTTGTCTCTTCTCGAAATGTTCGGTTTTTAGCTTCAGTTCTGCTGCTGTGCGCTAACTGCTATCAAGGCCTACAGATGGCCTTCACCATAGGCGCTCATCTCTGGCCTCTCTCACAACAGAAGACATTTTCTTTGAAACGCGAGCCGGCGTAGCTAGCATACGTTTGTTAATTGTCACACTAATAAGACTTTGAGCCCGATGATTTCAAGCAGTGACGCATACCAGGTCTGCGCGACTCGTCTCGGGCTGTCCTATTCGAGACCGGCAATCGCAGCATCTTGGGAACTTAACTACATTTACATTTAGTCATTTAGCAGACGCTTTTATCCAAAGCGACTTACACCACTGTTACATTTTTAGTTGACGCTTTCATTCAAAGCGACTTACATTAAGGTTCCATTCACCAGTGTTACACTGGGGGGTAAGTGTCTTGCACAAGGACACAACGACAGTGTGAACTGCTCTACCACTGAGCCACTGCCGCCCCTAACTGGGAACTAATTAAGAAAAGTAGCAATAAAGCATACACTGTTAGTAAAATAGGCTAAGATCACTCATAAATATGATCAAACACGTGAAAAAGTGACCCACGTTGCCCTTTTTAAACGTATCTCTTTTTTTGGTTTAGGCTTCTGTAGACACTAAACCTACAGGCATGGAAGTTCATGGTTGTGTTCCTGATTCTCTCAACGGTAAACCAATACATGGACCGCAGCAGAATCAAAGGAGGGGCAAACATGCAAAAGTAAGTATAAGGGACTGAGACAAGCATCTCAACATGCCAACAACGTCATGTCCTGTGCCTAAATGTCTGAAACCTAAAGAAATGAAAGTCCTTTGCTGATGTTTTTTGTTATCAGCAGTTGGGTGTAATAGGGTGTGCAGTTCCTTCTATTTTTAAAGCAACATCATGCAACTACTTCCACCCTCTATTTCTTGGATGTAACTGCTGCAACACGTGTAACTTTATTTTATTTATAGATATAGATAGATATAGATATATATATATATCTATCTATCGATATCTAGAGATAGATATAGATATAGAGATATATATATATATATATATATATATATATATATACAAGGTATTAAATTCCACAATGTAAAAATAAGGCCTTAATTAGCATTAAAATGTCTTAAATCCATGTTTCAAAGGTCTTAAAAATGAACCAACAACGTAAAAAACATTTTATTTTCATTTTGACACACAGAACAAAATTGTTGGAACCAACTAACAAATTACACGTTTGCAGCGGGTTCGTTAGGTGCGTGGACTGGACATTACCTGTAGTTTGCAAATTTTGCTATTAAATTGGTCTTAAATTTAATTTTAGATGGTATTAAAAAGGTCTTAAAAAGTCTCAAATCTAAGAAACCTGCAGATACCCTGTGTATATATATCTTTTAAGATGCTTGGAGAGTTGGGTAAATGCTATAGACTTTGCTGATAATACAGTATATGTGCAATTATCTATCAAAAGTTATATTTTTATTCATGTTACATAATGTTTTATTTTGTTATGTTTGTTTGCTCTTAGCAAACTATATTGTTTACAAATCACAAATTCACTTTTCAGAGGTACTCTGAAAAGCACATTTGTCACTCAGTAAGTGCCATGATATACAAGGATATGGTCAAATCAAGACCTCATATGATTTCAGGATGATCCTGTTTGCTCTTCCTGTAAAGGAGGCAAACATTATTCAAGGATACATTTTATCCAGCTCTGCTCTAATTTAAAAGAGGAATATATTGCCTCTAAATACAGTACCCCAGGTGCATTGCCACATTTCAGATGTGCAGACATCACCGTTTACTTTTCAAAAAAGTAACTGAGGTCTTGACCTTGGTTACTAACAATGGGGCTACTGTCTCAGCTGTATTTCACTCTCTTGTAAAATAATCCATGGGTGTCAGCCCTTGTTCATGTATGTCTTTCTCTTTTAATTTGTGTAATTGTTACAATTAAATATTCTCATTTTTGAGGATTAAACATAATCACTGGATGCAACTAAAGTAGCAAGCTACTGTACTATGCAGCCTGTATGAAGAAGGGAAAGGCTTGTTTGGCATTTGATGTGGCAGACTTGGACAGAGTTCAATCCTCTGCAAAGTGCCATCCGTGTCACTAATGCCTGTGTCTCTTTCCTTTATTTGGGTGTATCCCTACTCTCACAGAGAAAGCCGCTGCAGCATTCTGATGAGATAGGTAAGTTTATTACACATAGTGCCACTGCCAATTCTTAGAGGTGAAGAGTGAGATTTAATTCCCCTGCTTCAGACAGTGGCATGTTTTCACACTGAGACTTAGTCTCAGACAAATGGGCTCTTGTGCAATCTTTTTTTTTTTTTTTTTTTTTATGTGGATATCAGTGTTTTTAGTGAAGAAAACAAATGGGCTTAGACACTTATGTTCATTGAAATGTGAATGTACTCAATTCTATTGAACATGCCAAAAGATTGCATTATGAGGGCTGAGAACATTTAAGACTAGCAGCGTTAGCCACCTTTGTCTCACTGTAATGTCCATTTGGGCAACTACCTTTATGGTGGATAGTGCACTTTCTGTGGTGTAAAAGGATTTTTGACACTGCTTTGTGCCGTATTTGTTTCCCACTTTATTGCCTGTGTTACACTGGCTTAATTGGTGGTGTGCAACAGTAAATCTAGCCTGGTAACTGATTTTTACGCAGGCTGTTCATTTGTATTTGAACTGCTTCATTGGAGCTTACATTTATGTTCTGCCTCCTGGAAGTCAGTCACATATTGGCAGCCCCCCTCTTATAAAATTGGGCTGCCATTCATATTGTACAGGTTTGGTTGGTTCAAAAGAGGTTTTGATTAGTACAGTTGCATTCTTAAATAAACATATTTTGAGCTTTTATTTTGTGCTAATTACTACTCTCCTCAAAGTTTTTTCAAGGGGGACATCTATCCAAACTATGCCATCTCTTACCAAACAGTTGAAGAGCTTCACTGCTTGTGTCATTGGTAAGCATTGACTTAAATGATTTAGTCATTTGTCTTCTCAACTACACTATAATGCCAGGTCTAAAGGGGCATTCAATAATGTACTTGCAGGTCTTCAGTACGTGTGGGAGTACCGCAGTCCCAGTAAGTCAGTTCCACCACACTACCACTGCAAACTGTGTAGTGTGGCTCGATTACAACATGAGATGCTTGATCATATCAAAGGATGGAAACACTCCTTTAGATATGTGGTGAGTAAATTGAGTACATAGCTTTTTGAAATGAGAATAAACACACAAACACCAAAAACCTTTTTATAAAGTGCTTGCATTTGCTATTTTTGCTTACCTTATGCAAGTTTTCTGGCATGTTTAATTAAATTTCTTTAAACCAGCTACACCCACACACCCCCAGCATACTTTGGACACTTATTATGTAATATGTTAGCCATAGATTTACATAGCTATAAAAGTATAAATTACAATCCAAAGTGGTGCACATTTGCTGTATATTGACAGGCTGTAAAGTAGTGTCATTTTAAGATACATGGACATTTGTTTTCCCACAGAAAAAAGTTTACCCTGAGAAGGTTTCCTTTGAGGAGGAGGAAGTCATCAAAGATCCTGCGCTAAAAAAGTCATTTAAAGACACTGCAGCAGAGGTGGAGAGAACAGAGGGCAGGGGACAACTCAAGGTAAATAAACACGTGCATAACTGTGGCAACTGAAGCCATGTCTTTATTGCATCAAAGGAACAGACTCAATATACACTCACTGGCCACTTTTATTAGGTACATCTTGCTCGTTAGTTCCCGTTTGCTTTCAGAACTACCTTTATTCTTCGTGGCATAAATTCAACAAGGTGTTGGAAACATTCCTCAGAGATTTTGGTCCATATTGATATCATAGCACCACGCAGTTGCTGCAGATTTTTCCATATTGTGACTCCTGTTTCAACACATCCCAAAGGTGCTTTATTGGATTAAAGCACCTTTGGAGGTGACCTCCTGACTGTGGAGCCCATTAGAGTAAAGTGAACTCATCATGTTCAAGAAACCAGTCTGAGATTATTTGAGCTTTGTGACATGGTGCCCTCTCTTGCTGAAAGTAGCCATCAGAAGATGGGTCATAAAGTCATAAAGGGAAGGACATGGTTAGCAACAATACTCAGGTAGGCTGTGACATTTAAAAGATGCTCAATTGGTTCTAATGGGCCCAAAGTGTGCCAAGAAAATATCCTCTACACTGTTACACCACCACCACCAGCCTGAACCATTGAGACAAGGCAGGATGGATCCATGTTTTCATGTTCTTTATGCCAAATTTTCAATGTTGGTGAACCTGTGTGAATTGTAGCCTCCATTTCCTGTTCTTAGCTGACAGGATCAGCATCCATCTTCTGCTGCTTTAGCCGATATGCTTCAGGGTTTGACGTGTTGTGCATTCAGAGATGGTATTCTGCAGACCTTGGTTGTAACAAGTGGTTATGAGTTACTGTTGCCTTTTTATTATATCTAACCAGTGTGCCCATTCTCCTTTGACGTCAACAAGGCATTTTGTCCACACAACTGCTGATCACTGGATATTTTCTATTTTTTGGACCATTCTCTGTAAACCCTACAGATGGTTGTGCATAAAAAATCCCAGTAGATCAACAGTTTTTGACATACTCAGACCATCCCATCTGGCACCAACAACCATTCGACATTTAAAGTCACTTAAATCCCCTTTCTTCCCCATTCTGATAATTGGTTTGAACTTGAGCAAGTTGACTTCACCACATCAAGATGCTTTAATGCATTGAGTTGCTGCCATATGATTGGCTGAAGAGTAGTTTGAGCTACCAAGCAATTGAACAGGTGTACCTAATAAAGTAGCCGGTGAGTGTGTGTGTGTGTGTGTGTGTGTGTGTGTGCATTTTGTGTTCCGGTATACAGTTGCTATTCAATTTCAGACTGCACCGATTTTAGTAGCCAATGGATTTGCAAATGTTTTGTCAGTTGCTCATATCCAGTTTGGGCTGATCTTGCTTTTATTGACTTGGCTTATTAAAATGGCTGCTTTTAGGTAATCTTGAAGGAGCCCTGTGATGTACCAGCTTTCAAAGGACTCCGTAAGTAATAGAGAAGTTGTTGAATGAAAATCTTTTTTACTTGTGCGGTATGTGATTCTCTCCTTGTCACAGGTTCTGCCACTCCTAGACCTGGCCCTCCACCACCAGGAATGGGAAAAGGGACACATTTTGGTAATGAGTTCACACATCTATCTCATAGTATTAAATTAATGTTTGTAAATCAATTGACTGAATTTATGTATATCTGTTTCTCAGGTGCCAAGTCCCCTACGGGTGGTTATAGAATGGATGGCTTTGGGGGGTACCCAACCCTACGGGGGTTTCCTGATTACAACATGGATCAGAGACTTTTCCACAATGATATGGGTCATAACCTAGTCAGAGAAGATGAATTTGGACCAAGTGGTGGAAGAGATGGCTACAGACCCAGCAGACTACCAAGTGATTATCCTAATGATTACAGAGACAGCCAAATGAACACATCACTGGACCAGCCTTGTATGACAGGTGAAGGACTTAACAGTGGTGGTGACCTTTCTAATACTCTGCTCAGCTATCTGGTAAGAGTTGTTTTTGCATGCTGAAATAGGTTAACATGTACTTACTACTCACCACATTAAAAAAAAAAATATTCTAGGATACCTTCAAAATTGCGAATGAGAGTGATGCCCAGCTGGTGCTGAAGGTGACACAGAAGCTAACAGATGTGCTGATGGAATATCGACTGAGGAATATCTCAGGGGTATGGACTTCAAAGACTTGCAATTTACAAAAAAAAAAAAGTTTGACTTTTTTTTCACTTTCTTCCCAGGGTTCCGGTATGCTCGCTGGTTTTTCATCACCATCCACCATGCTGAGCAGCAATGAACAATATTCTGGATATTCAGGTATGCAACATTTATTACTTCCTACAATTGCACATAAATGGATACAATGAACTTAAAGTTTGTGTTTTGCAGGTCCATCCAGATATTCTGATGTTCCAGCCAATTACTACGAATAACGACAGGCAGATCAACATGTATCCCTAATTATGTTCTATGTAAGACTAGGCCAAGTCTCATTTACTTTTTTGCTTAGATGGTTTTTTTTTTACCCTCTTTACATTTTAAGATTCTGAAAGTTTCAGTATATTATCTTTTTGTCAGGCTTGATTAAAAGCATGAGAAATTTGACCACGTTTGATTATTCCACGAAAAAGTTTTATAGTGATGTTCTGTAACAGAAAAAACGACTTTGCAACATCCCAGAATTTATAAAATTTCCAGGCAGTTAATTTGGCAATAGACAAATTCAAACTATGAAAAATGAAATGTAAAAATGTTAATTCATAACAGACATAAGATACTGGCTGAAAAGTGGTTTATGCTACAAAGAAAATGTCAGACTGTCTATAAACTCTGGAAATAAAGTAATTTTAAAAAAACTCAGCATTTTAAGCTTCAAAGCAGCTCAAGAATTATTTGCCAATATGTCCTCCATCTGCTTGACATTAATCTGGGTAAGGAGCACTTTGGTTCCTAGGAAGTCTTTTCCATGGTGCATTGAAGCCAAGGCAGCACTCTTCTGAGACTGAAACTGGACCACAGCCTCACCAATACACCTGCCATCACAATCATGTAGTAATGTGATATCATCTTCCCTCAGTTTGTTTTCAGAAAAAAATGATCTTATTTGACTCTTCCGCACGCTAGCAGGCATGTTTCTTACATAGAGGCATGTCTGAGTAGTTGTGTCCAGATTATCAATCTGTCTCTCTTCTTTGGTGTTGGATTTCACTTTGACACTATTTCTCAATTTGATGTGTTTTAAGACTCCCTCTGGTTTAAGCTCGGTATTCAACATCATAGCGTTCATCTCTTCTTTGGTGACTGATGAGACCTCAATTGCATGAGAACCCACATGGCATCCACTGAGGTGTACTGCATATTCAAAATCTCCGAGTGTGTTAAACATCACAAAAGCTTTGTCTGTCCTGTTGCCTTTGTTATCCAATAGATGGAGGACATTTGTGTGTGCAATATTTGGACATCCAAACAGTTCTTTTATTTCAGTCTTGGTTATATGTACAGGTAGATTACTGACCATAACAATGTACTGCACTTTCTTTGCTAATGTAGTTGTGGCTTGACACTTGGCTTTTAACTTCTCAAGTAATTTGTGCTTATTACACGCCTTCCTTTTGACCGTACTGGATCGTCCCGTTTGTAGTTGACTGTGTCCTTTAAAGGGCTTTGCTTTAATGGGACTGATTCATGATAAACATCACACTCTTGTAGAGCACTGATCCACATCTTCTCTGTTGCAGCACGTATCTCCACATAAGTAGAGCCCATTAAACAATGGTTGAAACTAAGAGCATCGTAAGAATCCTGAAGACTATCAAACTTGACCAGACAACCATGGCTTACTCCTAAATTCACATTCACAATGACCTCCTGTACGTTCAATCCTCTGAATAACTGACAGATGTCAGTTTTCGAAGTGGAGGGTGGAAGACCAAAAACCCTGATGTAGCCAGGGTGTGGCTTTGGGAATGGATCAGGTGGTGATGGTTGAGCCATGGGAAATTCAGTTGTTTCCATTTCAGTCTGAGATGATGGAAGACACTGAAGTAAAGTACAAACCCCAAAAAGAAATGCTGTTTTTGAGTCAAGTGAGGCCGTCTCCTCGGCAGTTCCTGGAGGGGGATGATTTGTGGTAGATGTTCTATTCGCAATCCTTGGATCAACTTGTCTTACTTTCACAGGCACAATATCTCCATTAGAGGATGATGGAGGCCTCTTGTTCGTACAAGGTACAGAGGAAGTCTTCTTGAACAATGTTGCTAGTATGTGCTCAAGCTCAGCCATGCTGCTTATGTGTAAATTCACCGTAGAACCCTTGAGGAAATGTCCACTTCGTTGCATTGCAAGCAGTCCATCTTCCTCAGAGTTGAAAGCAATAAAAGCCTCCCCAAATGCCCCTCCAACAATAAATACTCCACCGTCAGGTATCTGAATAGCTCCGAAAAAACTCCGGATATCCTCAGTACTTGCTTTAGTATCTAAACCTTGTAATCGTATAATTGTGCCCATTTTAAATGTTGCAGCTGACATTAAACTACACAGTTCTGCACTAGACTTGTACTGAAACTTTCTTAATGTGGTAAACAAGACTTACTTTTGTCTTACCTATAGCATAGTATTGGTTCAGTTAGGCCGAAATATAGTAGCGATGATAGGGAAGAAAAGGCCTCGGTTATGTAAGAGAGAAAAAAATGCGGATGTGCTTCAAAACGGAGAGAGTCTTTGCCAGTAACGCGGCCTTTAATACCCACCGCGTGTGCAGTGTAGCACAAAGTAATTGCCAATGGCACTTTGATTTAAAAAAAGGTGTGTCCTGGTTATACATCCATCGTCCTGCTCAAAAATCACTCCATGTGCTCAGCTCATTGTCCGCAATGTCAACTGTCCATTCCCGCCAGTCCCTCCTTTTTACTGCCTCGTAGATCTAAAGCGGGACTTTCTACCGCCACCTGTTGGATTGGTGTTTACACTGACCTACTACGTCAAATCTATCCATAGTTCAGACCATAGATGTACATAATAAAGGCCTTTATTATGTATATATATTCAGACAACTATCCGCAACTTACACTTCTCTCATTCAATTATGTCCCTCAAGAAACAGTTATTGCTAAATTGATCATAGAAACTGTTCAGATAAAAAAATCCATAATCCCTTTTTTGCACAGGATATTATGCTGCCCGAAAAAAAACCTAGAAAACAAATCTCAACACGCCACCACAGTTTAATCGAAATAAAAACCAAGCGAGGAGCTGCAGTAAGCAAATGTATCCAGCAGTAGGCGGCAATGCACAATTTGTCCAGTAGCCTGAAAAAAGATGAGGTGAAGAAGTAGAAGCTTGGTTCCACGGAATTGTGGGTAATCAGACAGACTTGTTTACCATGGCGACGGGGACGCTCCCATCTGTTGTAAAGAGATGCAGGGCACTTTTATCGATATTTATGTTAATATATATTAATAACTGTAACTGTCAGCAATTTATCATCCCATTTCAAGAGCCTAAAAACTGTGGCGTGGAAGAGTTTTTTGATATTTCAAGTCTGTCGTGTGCAAGCTGCGGTCCGAATCAACGCCGCAGTAGCACAGGTCTGTTACCATCCATATATTTACTCATGAACTCATTAAAAACAACATTAATTCACTTTATTAATTGTAATTTCTACTGTAAAATTTGACTGCCCATGTCTAGCGAAACCATTCATATTGGGGAAAAAACATTTACTTTCCATTTTTGTTGGTTTGGAGTACAACCAAGCCCGCCTTTCTAAATTCTACTGTAACCTTACGTTGTATGATCTGTCCACGCCGGGCTGGACCCATAGACCTAGGTTATCAGTTTCTTACTGTTAGTGTTTTTAGTAGTAGTATCTAGTAGGCTACTTATAATTTAACAATGTCACAGATTCATTGTGTTCTTGTTTAAATCTTTCACAGGCCTTTCTTGCATTTGCAAAATAGGCTATTATGCCATTACCACAGAGAAAACATCTATAATGTGTCAACAGTGTCCTGCTGACAAACCAGTATGTGCAACTTTATTAATCTATATAACTATATTATTTTATCTACTTCTTCTTTTCTTATATTTGTTGACAAGCACATTTTTTTGTTACAGGCTGTAACAAAAGATGGCTTTGGCTGTATTCGCTGTTTAGGCAGTCTGAGTGATGAGGGCTTCTGTACATGCCCACAAGGAAGTGTCCTGGGTAAGAACAGTGCCACATTTAATCAGTACCAAAAAGTCCAAGACAGCGTGGGTTGTTACTTATCACAACTTAACCTTACATTTCTATTGTCTTTATTTATTTTTTTTAGTGGAAAGGAATATTAGTGGTAACATTTTGGAGGAAGCCAGATGTGAGGCGTGTAATGGAGACAAACCAGTATTCTCAGTCCCAAACATCAATGGAGACCGGTATCTGTGCCACTTTTTGCAAATACACATACACTGAACTTGGATGTATCACACATTTGTGTAATGTATCCAGAATATACAGTCAATCTGTCCCAAACATGTCTTTTTAGTTGTGAGAGATGTCAGGCGTCCTTCATTAACACTTCCTGCACATGTAGCTCTTCTAATATTCAAGTGAGTCCTACAAATTATCTGCCAACATATCATCAAACAAATAGGCATCATTTGAACTCATTTAGCATGTAATGTGTTTAATGTAGGTTGGAAGGATTATGTTTCCCATCAGGCAGCCTTCCAACTAATGTGAATCCAAGTGTAAATTTTGCCCAGCTGGTGAGCTTCGTCTTCCGTTTATTCACTTTGTTTCACTCATCTCAATTTGATTGTATTAATTATTTATGTTGTTTTTTTTCTTGCAGAAGATTAATGTGCAATCGGCTTGGTTTGTCAAAAATCTCTACTCATCCGCAGCGGCTTGCCTTGTAATCCCTGTTACTTTTTAAGATTTTAGAAGCACACATGTTTTTAAATTGTTGTGAAATTGAAAACGTGCAACTATTTAGTACTTATTTACAGCTTCTGTGTCTTTGTAGGTTTTCTCTAACCTGACGGCATGTCAGGCTCTCGGGAACATGTGTGTGATGAATATGCACTCTTTTAGTGGTCTGAGCACTGATGCCTGTGGTCTTTTTAACACCATCTTCAGATCAAGGGCTGCTTTGAGTTCAACTCAAGACATTTCCTACTGGTAATTATAACTAATATTCTTATTTATGCATGTACAAGTGTATGACTTCAACCCCCTTTAAAATTTAGAAATAACTGTCTATGTTGTGAGGTTTTTAAATAATTTTGCTTCAGGAGAGTCAGTTTGCCATGGCTTTACTATGGGGATGAGCCAGGACTAGCAATCCGAGTGCTTCAAACTAATCCAGTGCCCATTGGATTTAGTTTCAGAGGAAAAAACAAGGTATGCTATGGTATACTTATCTTTTTACTTTGGCATTTTAATACTGATTAAGAGAGGCATCTTATTATATATTGGGATGTTTATGTTGTTTTGTGCTTTAGAAATAAAGTTTGATTGATTAGCCAAGACAATGCTAAAAAAAAAACACACAATCTTGTTTTGTGACAGAATACTGCAATTCATTTGATTGCCGCTATTTATAATGTCAGAGGAGAGTTTCTCAGATGGGAAAACATAGGAGCAAGTAATCTCCAGGTAAGATATCTTTAATAGGCAGGTTTTTATATTAAACAATTATTTGTATTATCCTATTTCCTCTCATAAAACTCACTTCAGAAGTTTATCTTTTCTTCTTTTAGCTTTGTCCAGACTCTGCAACCAGACAGGCAGCAGCTTTTAGCTTTGGAACGTCATACCAAGAGAGCGTGAGTGTTTTTTTTTCTGTATTTAACAGTTTTGTCCTCAAGGTTAATTAGTCCCTGGCCAGCCATAATTGCTGTGCAACACAGAAGTGCACAGCAAAAAATTTTATTTTTGGGAATAATTTTATAAAATTTTGCACACATGTCCAGGATCCTACAGTACAACGAACAACCCATGCCTTAACTTCATTTGTGTTTTTGTGACAGCGGCCCAAATATTAATCATGGCAATACACTTCAATATAGGCACAAGCTAAATACATAGATATCCATATACATTTGCAGCGAAAAGAACCCCGTTTGAGATAGCAACACAGTTTAATCTCGGGCACCAGCACCGGGTAGCAACGGCAAGGGATGATCATTGCCGCTTGCGGCTTTAATTTACATTGTAATCTGTTTGTGTACGCAGTGTACTCTCTCAATTAAAGAGCTGCTAAGTCTTTATCCGGAGCCAATGTTTTATGATGTTTTTATGGATCTTGGTGGCGATAAGAACATGAGGCTTCTTCCCCTGCCTACACTCGTCAACAACCAACAATACAATGGAAGGTTCATCAACCAAGGTCTTTTGCATTTGGTTTATTTATTTTATTAATTTGTTATTGTAGAATGTTTTAGTTTGTCTCTGAAAGTAATGCTTGGATGTTTTTTGCAGAGAGCATAAAAAACTGGTACCTGTCTCGCCGTCTGTTTCTTGTTGATGCCTTGAGTGGACGAGAAAAGAATCTGAATTCTGACCCTAAAGTGATCCGTGTGGTCAGCAGTGTCAAAATTAAGTGGGTTCCCCTTTGTTTAGAAATTCAGAGTGAATAAAATGAGTGTGTGATGTTCAAATGCTTGTGTGGGGCAGGTTTCAGCTCGTTCCACGGACTCAGACTGGACAGGTTTACCCCCCTTACAATGACCTACAGTGATGTCCCACTCACCGACATCAACACGCAAACTGTTTCTGTAAGTTTTAAAATGCTGCCAGTAATAAAGTAATTACTTCATGTATATCATATATACCCTCAAATTTTCATCTTTTATGTGTTTACAGACCTCTTTTTCAGTGGAGTATGAGATGGACCAGAATGAGTCTAACTTAAAAATGAATGTAAGTATGAAAAATGTATTGCCATTCAATTATCATGTAACATATATTCATTCTATAATGTTTTTTATGGTTTCATTTGCACAGACCGCTCTTGGTGTTTTGGGTGGTGTGGCAGTGCTATATTCACTGCTAAAAACGGTTAGCTGGAAGAGGAGGATTGCTACTCCACTCATTGACGCAGAGGTGCACTATCTTCATCAAGCCCTCCTTTAAACCTCATTTATGTAAAGGTTTTTAGTAATATCCACCTCTCTATCCTCTTACTGTAGACAATATTCAAGTTTTTGTTGTTTTACGCGGGAGATTTGGCGAATGTTTTCTTTGCTGTCACAGTTGGAACTGGGCTTTACTGGCTCATCTTTTATAAGGTAAATATATTTTTATTTTAGCCTTGTTACTTTAACACACTTCCCAAATAATTTTAATTACCTTTTTTCTGTGGTTTTCAATCTTTTATGGTCTATTTTAATTTGTTTCTGGCTTTTACTTAATGCACTTTCAATCCTGGTATATTTTTTTCTGCTCTCTATAGACATTTAAGGCAAGTCTTTTTCTGCTTCAACTTCTTTTCCAAAATAATGCAAAGCCTATGTATTCCAGGTCATATTTGCTCTTTTGTTGTGTTTAGGCCCAGCAGTTTGTTTCTGTGCTATTACCGCTGCCTGCTCAAGAAGAACAGTTTGTGACATTCATTGGTTGTGCCTTTGCGCTCAAGGTGAGCTCACACATAAACTGAGCAGAACTGTTTTTAAAACTAAGCGGTGTCCTTTCATCAACATTTTTAACTTGTGTATATATTTCTTTGTGCTGCTTTTAAGGCGGTCCAATTTCTTCACAAACTGACCCTTCAGTTGTCAGTGGATATATTCTTGATTGACTGGGAGAGGCCACGGAACAAAGCGGGCACCAGGACTGTCCAAGGTATAGTCCACTTTCTCATTGTAATGCGTTTTAAATTATTTATTGCATCCCTTCACAATATTTGTTTTGTCAGCTGTTGGTGATGTAAAACGTGAACCTGCTCCAGTCAGCATCTGGAGGACTTACTTTGTGGCAAATGAATGGAATGAAATCCAAACCATCCGGAAAATCAGTCCAACCTTTCAGATTATAGCTGTGCTCTTCTTCCTTGAAGTAAATATTATTAGTTTCAATCTTTTCCTCTTGCAAATTTTCCTGTGGATTTAGTGAGCCTTTTTGTTGATTTGGTTGCTCACATGTTTTTTGGTCTTTAGGTGTTGGGTTTCTCAAACCTGGCCCTTAGGGACCCATGGTCCTTGTTAGAGCGTTCTCCACAGACATACACCCCTTCTTACAGTCTGATTCTCCGCTATGGCCTTGCTGCTGCCCTGTGGCTCTGCATTGGACTTCTGCAAATCATCTTTTTCACTGTGTTTTATGAGTGCTTTGTGGAGGATAAGATCAGGCAATTTGTGGATCTCTGCTCCATCAGCAATGTTAGTAGAAATGTGTAACATGGCTATAGTATTTTTTATTTTTTCATCTGCATGTGTGTTAAAATAGCATTTTTTTATACAGATTTCTGTGCTGCTGCTATCCCATCGATGTTTTGGTTATTACATTCATGGACGTTCAGTTCACGGTCATGCTGATACTAACATGGAGGAAATGAACAACAACCTGAAAAGAGAAGGTGTAAGTACTGTATGTTTCTTTTAAACCTGGTTATTGATGAGTATTTATTTTTTCTTACTGTGTTTTCATTTATCTAAAGGAATCCTTATGTGGTCAAAGAGGTCTGCTTCCCAATACAGACACCCAGACGTTTCAGATCTCTCTCACAAACCGGTTGCGGTCACAGTACGACCGGATACGAGAGCCACTGAATAGAGTGTGTGGTCATCTCCTCATCATCATTCTAGGGGAGATCCAACCCTCAGTCTCTCCTTTTAAATTTAATATGATATTTCTTATTTTACAGAGAAACAGACCATCCCGACTAATAGACACATCCTCAGCTAACCAATTTGAACAGAGCACCAGAGCGTACCACACAATGAACCACTTTCTGGGATCTGTTATAGACCATGTTAGTACAAGCACATACTTACTTTTATACAGATTGCTCACAAACATATGTGAACCTTCACACTCACAAACATATCATTTTGTATATTTGTTTAACCTCTTTTATTTACCAAAGGCCCACCCAGACATGGATTATATTGTGAGAGACAAGCTGATGTTTGAGAGGGTCATTGGGATGGAGTTTCTTGAACCCACTGAGAAAAGCATCTTCTACAATGGTAATGACCACCTTGACCAGAGAGTCTGTTTCTTTATAAATTATTAATGTATTTACAAAATTTGATTGAATTTTGAAGATGAGACCCACTCCTTCAGTGATATGCTGTTTTATGGCAATGAGGCCACTCTGCTTATCTTTGACACATTATTCTTCTGCGTGGTGGACCTTGGATCTCAGAGCTTTGTGCTTGCTGCTGTTCTGACATATGTACAACAGATGGTCAGTATTTTGTGCTCCTATACTATATATGCATCAACACATCTAAATATAATAGTTTGTACAGTTTATTTACCTACCTATTCTTTGTAGATATTTCGCTTAATACGCAATGCTCTTGGAAGAAGAAATCTTGCCAACAAGACACTCGTGGATGAGAGATTTCTTATATAATGTCTCCTAAAATTAGTTTATAGTATCATTGTATAGAAGAAAGTGTATGTCATTCCCTTGTTCAATATTTTTAGCTATTTTTTTTTTTTATTCTGAAAGAACACAGTATTTTCATACAATGTTGCTAATATATTTTTATTGCAGTTGGTGTTTTTTCTATGTATCTTTTAATAAAAAGTCTTGAACTGAGATGTGATTGATATGCTCTTTGTTACATTTTTGATATTATTAAATTACACAATAGTTATTAGTAATGTTAGACAAATTGTAGAGTGGTGTTTAGCTCTAGTTAAGTGTGTGCGATCTCAGATGGTGTGATATATCCTGATTCAGGGGATATTCAAGGTTATCTTTTTTTTTACGTGGGCGTGGAAATGACGTGACGTAATCACGCTGTTGGGGCACAGCCAATAGACACTCCGTGTGGTGCGTCTCTTCAGCGTGACACTGACTGACCACAGGCTTGCGCTGAAGCCAAGCCATGATCTTCTACAACTTGTTTATGTCCCTCGCGTTAAGGTGAGTTACAAATGGCTCCTTAATGACACTTCTTTCTGCACGGTGTCGTTTACTTAGCGTAGTAAAGTATAGTACTTAACATCGTTCATTGTAGGTGGGTGTTACCCTACTAGCTTTAGCCTAAATTCGTCTGATCTGCCAGGTTTTCTGACGTCGTGCCTGTTTAATATCTTCAACCATTTGCACATATGTCTTGAATCCTTCGTCACGAGGTTGTTGCTGTGCTTTCAGGCCGCCTGCATACTTGCACGGTCAGGATTTGCCAGAGGCTAGCCAAGGGGTTACATTGCAACTAGCTGGTTGAAGAGGAGAAGCTAAATGTCAACAAACATGGCAACTTTCTTGCAAAGCTGGGATGGGCCATCTGTGGTCTTATGTAGTACCTCTCACAAGACTTGACTTCTCACAAATTGATTTCCACAGCAGGGAACGGGCTTTATGAATTAGAGCACTTCCTTTACCAAAACCCCGTTCATTTATCTTTGCAAATGTGCACCAGGCTGACTTTGAACGCAGCTGCTATGATAATCAAATATGTAATAAGCAAAGGTCATAATGTAAGATACCCCAGTTCAGTAGGCCAGCTCCTGACCATTACTCAAGATGCAGGGCTGAAATTCTTCACAATGCTATTTTAGGCAAGTGTCTGATATACTGCTGACCAATCTTTTTAAATCTAATATAATCTATACAACTATAAATAAATGAACATGTGGGCTAAAAATGGTGAGCTATATTTATTTGTCCTCTGTGTTACAAAATGTCATTGTGGGTTTGTGACCAAACTACTTCTGTTCTGTTTCCTGGACTTTATTGAATTACTGCAGTTAATGACAATGTGTTTTCTAATATTTATTATTATAAAGATTTGATAATTGTATGTATAATTAATAGATCAACACATTAAGAATGCTGTACAATACTCTTTTCTACTCATTCATTTTTCCACTTGCAGAGATATAGTTACTTTTAACCCCCCAAAATTCAAATGTTACCAGAAACAGATTTAAGTACCAGTAACAGTTTTACCAGTAACACTCTTTTTAAATAGACAGAGACATCATTAAAGGTTTAAAGGAAACACCAAAGTCACACTGTACTTATATGTAGTTTTTTGTGGAGTTGTGTTTACAGTATTTCTGTGGAAGAGTTTCCACTTCTCAGCCTTAGTTGCTTTCCTGGCTTTGGTTCTGTTTGCACACTGTTTGCCTAATGGTGAGAGATAATGTCTGTTTGTAGCCTTTATGGTTGTTTTTGTCAAGCTCATCATTGTGTTCTGTCCTCTGTGTCAACAGTGCACTTTGAGCCATGCCAGTGACGTCACAGGTCCTCCGGGTTTTGCCCCGAGCTAAAGTATTAGCCATCAGTCTGTTACCATGCAAGCACCACATGATCCCCTTTGGGCCCATCTCTCGCATACCTGCATCAAGGCGATCCTCCCATATCAAGAACCAACTCTCAAGAAGTTACCAGACAAACTCAGTGCTGCGTAGCTATATTCTGACCCCTCCACAGGTCAACTCCATCCTGAAAGCCAACGAGTACAGCTTCAAGGTCAGTTAGGACTCCTAAACCTACCAATACTAACTCCACAACAATGTTGATTTTGTTAGTTTTTGTCAACAATGTATTTTTGCGGCCAAAAAAGTAATTAAGAACAAAAACTCTGACTAAATGTATCAACAGTCATGTCAACAAATATAAACAAAACAAAAATTAACATACAGTGACGGAAGCAGCGGAAGTGATGTCAGACACAAACATTTGTTAGCCACAGGAACACGACAGGCGATGAAAACAGAACGGTCTTTACATATCAGAAAAGAAGGGAGGACATATGGACACATTTCACATTTGGTGCCACGTCAAACAGCTATCATTACCGGAAAGAACACAATAAATCTGAAGCGACATTTGCAGCAAGCCATCCCAACATTTATTCAAAGGTAGACTAAAGTGTGTTAAGACTTCAGTAATGTGCTAGTGCTGTGTTTGTGAACAACACACTTTATGTACAAACATAAGATCACCACGTTGTCCGGTAAAGTTTAATGAAACTACTAATAACCTGTCTATGTTCATTCATGTAGAAATTATTACTTTAGAAAAAAACAAAACATAAAAAAATGAATGCATTACCCTTTTATACTTTTGTTGTCTAAATCTATTGTAGATATAGTAAAGACTAGATTAAATTGGTATATTTAGTAGACTAAAACTAATAAGGATAAGACTAAATTATGACTTAAACTAAATGGCATTTTAGTCAGAAGACTAAGACTGAAACTAAATTAAAATTTGCTGTCAAAGTTAACACTGCTCCAGAACTATACCACTTAACCTAATATGCATTGAACATCTTACTAGGTGCCAGAGTTTGATGGGAAGAATGTGTCAGCAGTCGCAGGTTTTGAAAGTAACCAGCTTCCAGCTAATGCACCTATTGAAGACCGCCGCAGTGCAGCCACATGCCTGCAAACACGAGGAATGTTACTGGGAGTCTTTGATGGCCACGCGGGCTGTGCATGTGCACAGGTGGGCCCACTGAACATTTTCTTCTAACTTGTGCTTACAACTGTATTTAACTTTTTACTGTGAAAAACATTATTTCCTAACTTGTACTAAATTATTATAAACCAATCGTATTTATTGTTTTTTTCACCAGGCTCTGAGTGAGAGGTTGTTTTACTACATCGCTGTATCGCTGCTTCCCCATGACACGCTTTGTGAGCTGGAGGCAGCAGTGGATGAAGGTCGGGCCCTCATTCCCATCCTGCAATGGCACAAACATCCAAATGACTACTTCAGTAGAGAAGCTCAAACACTCTATTTCAACAGCCTTAGAACTTATTGGCAGGAGCTAATAGATCTAACAAAGTAAGCAACAGTGGATAATCATTTGCAGTTGAACAATCTTCAAAATGTTTTTTTAGTTTGTGTAGGTTGTGCTTTTACTATTCGGTTTAAAATCTAAATATTTTATGCCAGTATTTTTGGCTTAAAAATATGTATACTGAACAGTTTTTTTTCTATTGTATCTCACTTAGATGCACGCCTACTTAGTTTTGCCAATATGCTACTGGTTTCTAGAATTCTTCCTTTTGAGGTTATTAATAGACATTCTTACTTTATTTAGCCCAGGAGAAGTGCCAGACACACGGGAGGCACTGTTAAATGCCTTTAAGAGGCTGGACAATGACATCTCTTTAGAGGCTCAGGTAAGCGTGCCCCCATAATGTGTTGTACAAGGTTGAATGACACATCCAAACTTTAAAATTCTTGGTAGCTTGCTGAAACCTTTGCTTTTGCTTCTGTGCATTGGGACGGCATGACAGTTGCTATTTTTGACTAGTTTATTTTAGTCGGGTTCAAAGCCACATAAAACCATATATTTCAGAACAGCAGAATTTGAATAGAACATATTCTGTATCAACCCAGCTCATGAAATATAAAACTAACGGTTTTAAAAGCTCAGGTGTCACCCCCTCCTTATGTAAGTTACCCCTTGAACCAATTCTACCACATGACTGTGGTTTTCTTTGCCATACAGGTTGGAGACCCAAATGCTTTCTTGCACTACTGGGTGCTGAGAGTGGCCTTTTCTGGTGCAACTGCATGTGTAGCTCATATTGATGGACCAGATCTGTATGTACACAAAATATATTAAAGAAAACTAATATATCTATATTCTAAGCCTTTTTTTTTGCCTCCCCTTTCTCTTAGATTTATAGCAAATGCAGGTGATGCACGGGCAGTGTTGGGAGTGCAGGAGGAGGACGGAACATTTAGTGCTCGCACACTCTCTAATGACCACAGTGCTCAGAACGACAATGAAGTTGCTCGGATACGAGCCGAGCACCCTCCATCAGAAAGAAAGACTGTAATAAGACAGGTACCACACCTTATAACTTCTTCAATTCAAGTGTTTTACAGCTCTAATGATGAGCTATAATATTTATCTGTCATCACTTCTGTTCTCAGGATCGTTTGCTGGGCCTTCTTATGCCATTCCGTGCATTTGGGGATGTCAAGTTCAAGTGGAGTATTGAACTTCAGAAAGGCGTGTTAGAGTCTGGACCTGACCAGCTCCATGAAAATGAACACACAAAGTTTATCCCCCCCAACTATCACACTCCTCCCTATCTGACCGCTGAGCCTGAGATCACCTACCACAGACTCCAGCCACAGGATCGCTTCCTGGTGAGTGACTAATTCCCCCCAAATCAAGAGCATGAGCAATGCTTGAATGCTTTTAAATTATATAAATTACACAACTGTAAGTTATCATTTAGGGTCTACACCGTTTGTGTCTGTTTGCAGGTGATTGGGTCAGATGGACTCTGGGAGACACTCCACAGACAAGAAGTGATCCGTATTGTTGGAGAATATCTAACAGGGGTGCACCAGCGTCAGCCGCTCAAGGTTGGGGGCTACAAGGTCACGTTAGGACAAATGCAGGGGCTGCTAGATGAGAGAAAGGCTCATATCTCCTCAGCTTTTGAGGATCAGAACTCAGCCACCCACCTGATGCGTCACGTAGTGGGCAACAATGAGTTTGGCACAGTGGACCATGAAAGGTTGTCAAAAATGTTGTCCTTACCTGAAGAGCTAGCTCGCATGTACCGAGATGACATCACTATCATCATTGCTCAGTTCAACCCTCATGTGATTGGATCACAGCAGCAAGAGGGGGAGTCCTGAGCAGTTTAACTTTGTACTGTTGAGCCCATAAGCACAACATATCTGTCCACACTGTAAAAATGAATTCTATATACGTTCTATGGAATAACACTATTTATGAAAATGGTTTGTATTTTGTACACCATCTACTGGTTACACCAAGTTATTTTACGAAAATATTTTACGCACATCTTTTGGTTGTAACCTAAGTTTGTGCCAAAAGGTTCACTTTTGTGAGACCAGAAGATATTCCAACGGGGCAGAAGTTACAAGAGCTATAACAGGAAAGCAACTTAATTTTACTGTCATGTTAAAATTTTTTTTTCCAATCTTAAACACTAACTTTTGTTGCTTCTGCGTTCAACAGTAGGATATGTTTGCATTTTTTCACTTTTTTTGCTCTTCTAGCTTTTATTCCTGTTTTAGTATAATGAACACATTTTAAGACCTGTCTGTGTGTTAGGATGTTTTTGACTCCAACAGCTGTTAATGTTACTCTTCTGGTTTGGATGGAGATTATCATATCACCATTTGGATTCTGTTACACTTTGGCATTGCTTTTCTTTAAAACAGACATGAAGGAATGTATGTCTAACTGTATTTATAAGTACATATGTTTGCTGGTCTGAATTTGTTAGATGATTATTTGTGAAGACATTATTTTAAAGAAGGCATAAGCAAAGAAAATTGTTGGGCACAGCTAAAGTACAGAGGAAACCCACAGCCGAATTACTTTCCACTGTGTTTTCAACATATCAAGTTTTTATTACCAAAAGAAAGTGCTCCCTTTACATATAAAACCACTGTTAATCATAGACACCTTATCACATTTACCAAAAGAAGTATTTTGATAATTTAGAATACTAAAATGTAGTCTTTGTTTCTCAGCTGTGTGGGATTAAAACTATTTTTCCTCTTGTCCATAGTCATAGCAGTTTAACATTTATTACACTGTTACATCTGAGAAGTTAATGAAAGAGAAATGAAGCTGTATAAAAGTTATTTACATAAATCTATTCAGCTTTAACATTACGTTACTTTGTGTGTATAAATTGGTGAAAAAGATGAAATGGTTGTATTTTTATTTAAATTTTTTTTTTTTTTTTTTTTTAAAGGGCTTAATAAAAGGCTGACTACACAGTGATATGGATGTGTGTTGAGGTTTGTTGACTGTGTGGCCAGTGTCCAACTGACCTATTAACTCTCAGAAAGGTGTCTGACTGAATCACTTGTAAATGGAAGGGTCAGTATGACGCCACTGTTTGGTACACACTGGTAGGGACTAACACAAGGAGCATTGGGCATGATACAGTTGATGACCACTAGATGGTGCTGCATCCCAGGCGAGTGAGTTGACTGGACCCGCCTATTTCAACCAACCTAACTCATTTACAGGTGCTCATGTTTATGTATGTCTGCACCAGCACGAGTTAACATGTAGGATGTGTGGTCACACACGTAGACCTACTCTCATGGGTTAAAATATTTGGATTTTTTTCTGAAATTGCAATAGTTGGTAATTTTGTTGTAAATGGTGAATAATTTAAAATATTGATATTCAGTTTAGTTATTTATTTTATATATATTATTTACATTTAGTCATTTAGCAGACGCTTTTATCCAAAGCGACTTACATTAAGGTTCCATTCACCAGTGTTACAGCTGGAACACCACTGGAGGCAAGGTGAGTTAAGTGTCTTGCCCAAGAACACAACGACAGTATCAACTGTGGGGAGAGTGGGAATCGAACCACCTACCTTCCGGTTGAAGGACAACCGCTCTACCACTGAGACTCACTAATTATAGAAAAGAAAATGTAGCATTGTCACACAAATATACACCTGTCTATTTCTATGTTTAAAGGCTTATATATCAAAAGCAAAACAAGGCCATGTTGCTGTGTGTGGTTTTATATCCAGAGGTGGTCAGGTTTCTGTCTATCAAGCGTCTTCAGCATCTCCCACCATCTCTGCAGGCCCCTCTGTGTGTTGTGGAAAGTGTTGCTGGGATACAGGCACTGAAAGTGTGCAGATATATAAACAGTAGAGAGGCTCCGTGTCAAGTTAACTTTACAAGGCTGTAGCTTCGTTCCTTCGAGTCCATTCCTGGTTTGACTTTGGGGGCTTGAAGCAGGCCGCTCGATGACTCATTCCATGCACACATGTCTCAAACACGTAATGTATTCTCCCAAATGTGGCACATGGATCCATGGTGGGGCCGGAACACGTGGCACCCAGATTCTACTCTCATGTGTATTGTTTTGCTTTGTCTCAGTGGGTGCTTTTGGTGCGACAGTGCCTCTTTGTGAGAAATAAAAGCCCACAATCATGCCCTCCTCTTTTCAGTGCCAATAACAATGTACAGTTTGTCTCCCACTGTCTTAGAGATGACTCAGAGCAACACCCCCAGGCCTGGCTTTGACTGCTCAGCGACAGACCGCAAGAGAAAGAGGAGGGGGCACAAAATGACAAACCCAACTGTTTGTAAGTGCAGATTAAATGCTGGTCAGAAATCTGAGCAGAAGGGAAGATAGAGGAAGCTGAGGTGTGATAATTATGTCACCAAACACCTGCAGTGCCATGCATTCGCCATGACACCTGCACTCAAAACACACACAGACACACATTAATGTGTGAAAACAGAGATCCCTATTCATTTTATTGGGACACAGAACAGTGATTGCTCATTACATTATGTAATATTTGCTCACTACTGATAAAACCTACGGAACAAAACATGCCTTTTGACATTCAGACATTTCTTGCTGTCACACAAGTCAGAGTCAAATAAATTAAGTCAACAGGCGATAAACATGAGTAATAAAGATGAAACTGTTGAAAAAATGTTACTAATCAAACTTCATCCTCTCTTTTGTAAATAAAAAAAATAAACTATAAACTAAATATCTTGTATTTCTATCTTTGCTAGGACAATTATTGAATTTAAGTTTTATAAACAAAGGAATATAACCCAGAACACAAATGTACAAACATGTTTTAGTCTTCATTAAATCTGCCTGGTAGTGGTGATACTAGACCAGTCAACTTGGGGGTTCACAAAAATAAGTACAATACTCTCATTTTTACATCATTGCATTCCTCTCCTCCTCTGCACTCAAGGTTTTATTCTTCTTGTTTTTGCCAATGCGTTTGACCACGAAGACAAACAGAATAACTGCCAAAACAGAGTTGACAATGGTTACAGCAGAAAATAAAACAGTAGAAAGAAAGGAACTGTATATTTACTATATTGCAATTGAAAAGTAAATATATCAGTAAAAGAAAGACTTCACAATAGACTTTTCACTTAGACTCACCACAGAAGCCCAGAATGCCCGCCAGGATTCCAATAGTGGCTCCCATTCCTAGCTTGTATGCATGTTTACCAGGAGCCACATAGCAATATCCCAGCTCTGTGCAGTTACATACTTGCACTGGTGAAAGAGATCAAAAATGTTTTTGTTTTTTAAAAGAGTCATTTGACACACAAGTATTGTTGTTGTTGACTTAAGTTAATGGTGCCCTAGGTTTAAATAAAATGTATCCACTCACCCTCAAATGCCTGATTGACTCCCATGCCTGCATTGTCCTTAACATTAATGGAAAGAGTATAGGTTTTCTCCTCCGATGCACTTTTCTTCAAACTCAGTTCAGCTGTTGTACCTGAATGTGCATGTACAAAGAGCTCTCATACTGTATATTAATCTTTTCATAAGCCATACTGAACAAAGTATGTTTGCATACCATCAACAGCACGCAGATCCCAGTTGGGGGACTTCTTGCCATGTCCAAAGGCAAAGGTGAATGGTTCAGAAAAGGGGGGACCATCTGCATCCTGGGCTTTAATCAGGACAGGTGTGGGTTTATTGTAACAAATGAAGGACTTGGTTTCCGTCAGTGTGGGATTATGATCGTTGATGTCCAAAAGCCTCACATACAACTCATGCTCAGTTGATTTCTCAGGGTTATCTATAAAAGTAGCATGAGAGGGTCACAAAATGCATCCCTCACACACAGGACAAACAGGCAAGACAAGTCATTTTAAAATATATACTCCCACCCTTTTCAAAGGCAGTGACTGTGACCGAGAACGTCTCCAAGGTTTCTCTGTCCAGCTTGTCTTTGGTCTTGACCTCTCCTGTGGCAGCATCAATCTCTAGCCAGCCTTGGGAGTCACCGTCCAGCTTAAAACTATACAACACAAAAGAAAAACTCAAGTATGTAAAACGCATTAAATGTCCTATTTGTGAAAACCCATAGTAGTAAATAAGAATCCTTTAAGACAATGATATACCGCAACAGACTAGCAATATTTAATCAATTACTCAATTAATCAATATGTTGCTCTAATGAATAAAGTGTATCATGTACATTTTATAGCACACTTATTGACTAGGCTTAAATTGATCCACATAGATATTTCTGCAAGCTGACATTTCAAGGCTGCAGGAAGCAGAAAGATTGTGCATTTATTTAATGTCTATAGAAATGGCTGCCCCTCTTTAATATTGTCATTGGAATAAAGCTTCGAGGAGTCTTAAACTTTAGCTGACTGTAGATAGCATAAAGCAAACAACGTGAGTCTACCTGATCTCTTTGCCCTCTGGGTCCTTTGCCTCCACTTTAAGCAGCACAGTTCCCTTGTCGGTGTTTTCAGGCACAGTCACATCCAGGACGTCCAGGCTGAACTCTGGGACCTCATCAACATCCGTGATCGTCACCTGGACAGAGGTTGAGGAGTTGCTGTTGTACTCTAGTCCTTTCATGAGGGGCTCCGGGTTGCGGGCATCAATTGTGAGGTTGTAGGTTGAAGAAGTCTCAAAATCCAGAGGCTGTGGGGATAAAAGCAATCTGTTAATGCTAAACCTTTTTTTCACAAAAAGGTCATACTGAACAATTACAACTCTGTTTTAGTTGTAACAAAATGGGTGTAACTTTGATAAAAGTAATAGTTGCCTGACTTGTAGTTTACTTTATAAATAAAAGTGATTAAGAGGACAATACCTTTGCTATGACCAGTTTGCCAACACCATTTTCATCAGCCTCCACAGCAAAGAAGCCATCTTTATTGCCTTTAGAGATGTGGAATATAATTTGAGAGCTGCCACTTCCTGCTTCATCTGCATCAGTTGCTTTTATGGTAATCAGTGTATGTCCAACTGGTGTGTCCTCTGCCAGAGTGTGGCTGCCATACTGCACAGCAAAACACACATTAACCAGTTTTAAGCCGGCTAAAATATATTAGATCTGTTAAATACTCACGTCTTTTTTCTCAAAGATTGGTAGCTCATTGTTGACATCAATGACCTTGATGATGACTGTACACTGTGTACTGAAGACTGTAAAATTCAATGATTACTAAAGTTGTCTGAGAGCTGACTTGAATTGTCAGACTTTGATTTGTGATACCTGGGTCGCTGACTTTGACAGTGAGGTTATAAGTCTTTGCGTCTTTTCGCATCAGACTTCGTAAAGCCTGGATCTGTCCAGAGGTAGAGTCGATAGAGAAAGCACCGGGTGAGGTGGCTGGGTTTTGGGACTCGATTGTGTAAGTCAGCTGTGCATTTAGTGTGTCCGCGTCATCGTCATCATAAGCCAACAGCTGACCAATCTGGCTGCCTGCAACATACATAAGAGCAGCTCACAGTTTCAGGAAAACATGGAAGGCTAAAGTCATTCACTTATGACTAGACTCATTAAGACACATTAAAAATTATATTGCACATAACCTACCTACAGGCTCATCCTCCTGCACTTCAAAAACACTCTCCTTATTTTCACACACTGGCTTATTGTCATTCACGTCTTCCACGAAGATTTGGATCTCCATGGGTGGATCCAGCTGTTTGCCATATTGGTCCTCGGCAAAAACTACCAAGATGTACTGAAAGAGAAATCCAGGCTGATTGAAATCTACTCATGTGGATGTTTTCTGTAATGAGCAGTGTGTCCTTTACCATATCTTTGTCCTCTCGGTCCAGCTCCTCGGTCAGCTGTATTTCTCCATCTAATGTAATCCTAAAGGGGAATTTCAACGCTCGTTCTTTCTGTTCTAGTCTGTACACTGCGTTTGGATTGTTAGATTGAACCTTAATAAAACATGACATGGTACAATAAGTAATGTTATACTCGTTATGTGCAAAAGTATGAGATTTAAATTCTCACCTTTGCAATTACGTATGGATAGGATTCCGGTAAGTGCTCTTTGACAGTGATTGGCCCTGGGTTGGCCCACAGATTTTGCTTGACAATAATTTTCACATAAGTATTACCAGTGAGCGCATTAGTCGTTGCCCCTCCCAGGTCTTGAACACGGACAATCAAGGTGTAGTCGGGATCCTGCAGGGGGTTCGGATTCCACCTCCTAATCTCTGCAGTAGGAATGGCATTAGAATAATACACAATAAATACAAACGTCTGCAGAGTCACGTTAAAACTGATTCACTTCTGTGTCCATAGCATTGAATCTTCCAGGCCTTTCGCTTTGACCCTATCATAGAAATGAGAAGGAGCTTAACAAATCCCCTGATCTGAACTCATCAAGCACACACTCAATAAATCACACAGCCAGCCCTAATCACTCACAATCTCCTCCTCATTACAACCCTACAAAACAATCTATCCAACATCAACATTTGAGAAATACTGCTAACTTCTGCGGTATTAATGAATTATTCTTCATAGTTTACAGATACAATTATTACATATCCTCATTTTATGTTTAACCCTTTAACACAAACACATAAGCAGGGTGACATGGGTTTATATCCTGGCACAGTCATATCACCTGCAGCCAATCATTTCTGGCACCAGATGATTTTGAAAATGTATTGTTTACATTATAGGACTGTGGGTCCCAAAGATAACATCCAGTCAAAGCTAAACCCACGTAGAAATATCTATAAAATACATTTTATGCATATCTGCCGCTGACTTTGACACACACGTACTTTGACTCTAAACTGCACCTGTCTCAGTCCAAATTGGTGATCTGACTCTTACCTACAGCTGTGCCCTCCCAAGGCAGAGTGCCAGCAGCCGTGTGTCTGAGCGCCAATTCTGTCATTCACTCATTCATTTCAGAGTTCACAAACCATTCAGTAGCACTGAGCTCATCTTAGTCCCAAAATATAAAGTTGGATGTGATATCTGTTTCTGACAACAATCCTTTTCTAGTTTTTAAGCACATCCCCAGTTGTTCCTGTTGCAGATTGAGCTGGTTTAGACGGCTGTATGTAGTATATACATAAACTCACACCTTGCCCACTGCGGGCGGTCTCATCCATCCAAGCTCGGGTCCTCTACCAGAGGCCTGGGAGCGTTCTGAGTGTTCTGCGCAGTATCTTGGCTGTTCCTAGGACTGCGCTCTTCTGGACTGAGATGTCTGATGTTTTTCCTGGAATCTGCTCTAGCCCCCGTTTGGTGGTTACTGCCCCGAGTGCTTTGATGACCACGGGTACCAGTGTTGCCTTCACTTTCCAAGCCATCTCAAGTTCTTCTTTGAGGCCTTGGTATTTGTCTGGCTGGTTCGCCAGTACCATTCTGTCAGTCTGAATCTGGAAGTCCCACAGGGTCTTGCGTTTTAACACGTGGAGGACATGCGGACTCCTCACAGAAAGAACCGGAGTCTGCCGAGAATGTTTCAGTCCCCCGGGTTTTGAACTCACGACCTTCTTGCTGTGAGGCAGGAGTGGCATCTCCTTGGTACATGCCACATTTGATGGACACTTGTACAATTGGCAATGGGCCTCAAGGGTGATCTTCCACAGCCTAATCGAGTTTGCAATGAATGTTCTCAAGGTCAACAACTTTAAAAATACCATATAGGCTCTATTTTTTTATTATTAAACTTCTCAACAGTTCCCAGTGTCGAAAGTAGTCAAAGGGACATCCCAAATTGCCATGATGTAGTTGACCTTTAATTTTAGAAATCCCAACCTGAACCCTGCTTTTACTAATTGCAAGTTGGACATTATGCATTTTTTAATCATTTGTTGTTCTTTTTGGTTAGTTGTCTGTGGACAAGGACAAACCTTCTCTCTCCACGCAGGTGAAGAAAGGGTTGGTTTCATATTGGATCATCTGCACTGGAGAGCAGTAGTGGTCAAACTTCCGCTTCAGGGCCTCAATGCTCTTTTCCTCCCCTCTGTCATACAGTATGCCCTCTCTGGCCTTTAGCATTTGGGCACCTGTTTAACAAAACACATCGTTTACCATGTACGTCATTTAAAAAAATGAAAAACCCAAGTAGTAACAAAAATTTGACATAAGTTAGATTCACGTGTCTGGGGCTGAGTCTGACACATTTAGGCAATCTGTCAACAATCAGCATTAATCTCGACCCACAAGAGGAGCTGTGTAATCACTATACAGCCAGATTACAAGCAGAGACGGACAGATTACACACTTTCCCACAGTCACTGAACAAGGTTGTGTGTATCTATATCTGTGGCTGTGTGTGTCCAGTTTTGTGTAGTACCTTCTGGTGTGGTGGAGATCGCCCCAGTGTCAGCGTCGATTTGGAACAGGAGAGTGTTGTGTTTGTTTGGGATCTGGCTGACTAAGCTGTATTTCAGATGAGCGTTAGGAGATGCTGGGTCATCCAGATCCAAAGCAAAAAGGCGAGTAAATGGGACACCTACAGGATCACAATAAAACATTCAGTGTCACATTCAAAGAATTCACATGCTTTGTGAGTTTTGTTTGATACAGTCTGGCTCTTGAAGCTCATTGATAAGGTAAAAAAAGAATAAATAAATCAGGTTATTACTATTTTTGTGCTTTGTGTTTTTATGAAGTCTGGCATTGGAGACTAGTCTTAACTATATGTGCAGTAAAAGATGAAAAAAACAATTTTGAGTGTGTCTTCACTGCAAACGTTTTTTCTTACCAGCAGGATTGTTTTCCAGGACCACAGCTGTATATTCGCTGGCGTTGAAATATGGAGCATGATTGTTGATGTCCAGTACATTAATGGTCACATAAATAGGGCCCTCTGTAACACTGTCGTCATCTAAAGCCTCCACCTGCATATAACACAAAATGTTTTAACATCCAGAAATCCATGAATTTCTTTCAAGATTACAAACCACAGTACCCCAATAATGTAATGATTATTCTTAGACCAGTCCAGTGGGTTTTCAAGGTACAGCCACCCATCCTCTGAGATCTTGATGTCTTCACTGCCTTCTCCACTCAGACGAAAACCGTTCACAGCTGGATGTGTCGCCTCAAACTATTGGAGGACATAAAAAAAGACTAATTTGATACAACAGATGATGCGTATGTTTAGATTTAGACTTAATTATATAGTGACAAACCTTATGAATGGGATAGGGCACGGGTGTGGCCTCTGGCACATCCAGAGCAGTGTTCTCAAACGGGCCCTTTTTGTCCTGCAGACCCTCCCCAGCGGCCTGTCACAGCACAAAGTCTAAGGACACTCATACAGTATACACTGAGCTTAAATTAAACATTTCCAAACTCACACCCACTTTTGCCCTTTCCTGAGCTGCCGCTCAACACTGTCTGACATTTGAGACTTGAGCTTTTACAGCTCAGTTATTTATTGAACTAAAATGCATGATTCATACATGAGTGGAGAAAGGTTTAGTTTCATTTGCAAAGTCCACACTGTCACTCACAAGAATTGACACTTTAGTGACACCTTACTATATTTGCCATATTGCACTTGCAATATTTTACAACATAGATAATAAAATTATTGGACCTTTTTATTTTATTTTTTTTACTTACAACACTGAAGAGGAGTGCCAGTAACCACATTTTGGGTGTCATGATCAGTCTGGAAAAAAAATGTAAGAGTACCACAAAGAGATTAGACTGAGAGGGGTTCAAAAGAAACTCAATGAGACTCAGTGGAGACTTGTTTAACTTCTGCTAAACATTGTTGGCACTTTTTAGTCCAACATTATACACATTTACAAGAAAACTTTTTGTCATTAAAGGCCTACGGTACATACTATTAAACCACTTCCTCTTTATCAGTACAATCAGTGAATGACCTGTCAGGAACAAACTGAAAGCAGTCTTTAAATGCAAGACCAGTGCTTACAGTCTCTTTAAATCCAGCTCTCACACAGGACAAATCCAACATGTTTAAAATGTATGTAACTAATGTAATAATATAATTATTTTGTCATGGTGGTCAGTTTTTCAAAAAGACCATTGGGATAATAAAATGTAAGCTGATAAAAATTTATCAGAACAATTTAGACAGTAGAAGATGACTGAGAATGTGCCCTGGAAACCAGCATGCTACTATATTTACATAAAATGGTTTTGAAAAAATGTATCAAGGACCAATATCTAAAATCAAATGTATACATGAGACCTTGAAAGAGAGTGAAGGTGACATTGAGTGAAGGCTAATGACCTTACAGTAGCACAGCACAAAAGTCAACACTTGACACTCTCTTGTGAAAGGTCACAGGTACGCTGAGATGAAACATCAAACATTTAATACATGCCCTTTAAATCATCATATTTTACAAAAACTAAGGCAGTAACAGGTTAAAGGTAACATGAATTATGGTATGTCTTTTCCATTTGGATTAATAAATGACATATCCTATTTGAGCCATATTCATTTCCAGAGTCTCTTACAGAAGACCCAAGAAAGCCATGAAAGAAGAAGGGTTGGTTGTCGCAGACAGCATGTGAACACCTAACACTAGGCCCAAAGTCAAATTAAGATCACATGACTTACTTAACAAATAGAGATAAAAGAAACAGTATCAGAACACAAACTACTGGAGGAGGCCAACGCTGCACTCACAACATCACCCACAAAACTTTAGATTTTTAAAGAATTAATAATTAATCTGGAAGAGAGCAGAGGGATTCTTACCTTCTTGAAGAGAGTCCGGAGACACACTGCTCAGAGTCCGGAGTGATCCAAGCACCTTCATCCGTGTCTGGTCAAACGTTAACCAAGTGTTAACTTACAATGTTTTATTGTATCTAATGATTGTCTAATCACCCTGCCCTCATAACTGCCCAGCCAATGGGAAATGCTTATATGGAAAAAGACAGAAGGACAATTACACACGTGTGTACGGTACTAAAATACTAATACAGGAGAAAATCACAACTCAGAAAGTCTCAAAAACAATACCTAACAACAAAAAACAACCAACACTTGCACTGCATTGATCAAATTGTGTACCTTTTATGCCATGTAAATGTGAATTACACTCCGTTGGTTAAGTGCAAAAGGGGACTTCAAGGACTTATTCCTCACTAAATACACCATTCCTCGTTACTCCTTAATTTGACCTCAGACTTTGACCTTTGCTGCTCCTAACTGTTTCCGTCAGATTTTCCATTAGCAGTTGTGTCTGATAAGGAGCAGTGTCTAAACAAACCAATCATACTGACAGTCTCAAAAGAATGCATAGTTGTAGGTCACCCGGGGGATCCTGCCGGTCAAGGCCTGGACAAAAAACTGAGGTAACTCACAAATAAACCATAGTAAAAGTGAAATGAGGTGCTCCAAGCATAAATACGTACTGTTACAGAGAGTTATACTCTGGAAACAGCCTGGACATGAGTCAACTTAACACGGACAGCTTTTGGTTCAAATCTGTGACTGTTGTTTGAGAGCACATACTGTAGCTGTTAATGCATATGGATGGCTCTCCATTGTGTAAAGCATAACTTCATATTTGCCTTAATGCTGAATGCTGGGCGTCAAATACAATAGATGGCCAATCCACACAAAACATGGTCCAAGAGCTTGAAATGTTAACTTTGCAACAACTTTTCTGCATTTTACCATTCAGGGTTAACCTTCAACAGGGATTTTGGAGCATGAGCATAGTGTCACAATGTGCCACGAATCTGTGATCAGCAGCAGGATCAGTGCTCTCAAATACACTCCAGAGACTCATTTGGTTTGTTAAGTTTTGCTTTAATGTCACCACCTGACTCATCTCAACTCAGATTGTCAATCTGTGTCTTTGTCAGAGCTGAGTCACTTTATGGTAATATTTCACTTTCTGTTAATATTTCATTAGGCAAAAGAGATTAAGATTGCAATAAAATTAAAAATGTATTTTATTAGGCAACACTGAATCTACAGGTAACAAATAACATCCACACTAGTATGTATTTACACAAATGGATAAAATAAATATTAAAGGATATATAAATAAACAAAATCAGTAACTTATTGACAACATTGTTTGAGATAAAACACTGAACAGATATTAAGACACAAGGACTTTAATTTCCTGAAAATGTATCTCTCTTCTGTCAGAGAGAGATGATGAAACTCATTGGTCCATTACACCAGAAGTCCATCATGTTGCATCCAGGACACATCGCACAAAGATGTGGTCCTGTTGAGGGTGGGTTTGAACTCTTAACCCTGAACCCTTTGAAAGCAGTCCATGTTTGATTCCACCGGCTCCATACAGTCTTTGAAGAAGAGTGATTAAAAACGCTCCTAAAGTACAGAGAGGTTGTGGCAGGACTTAGATTTGAGCCAAAGCGCAACACTAGGGTTTTTCTTGGCCACCACTTTGTCGAGGAAACGTTTGGCTTTGAGGGGAAGGCTCTCTCGCCGGGAATTATATTTTACATAGCGGCGTCGTTTGTTGGTTTCTCTGGTGTCTCTGCGCAGACGTAGTTGCCGTACAATCCCGTGAAAAGCCTCCCAGACGTTGTGCTGCATAGCTGCTGACGTCTCGATGAACTTACAGTCAAACACTGCAGCACAGGCACGGCCTCTGAAACAGGAAGGACATTAGTGTCACACCTTAAGCATCGCTGATAAGTAAACAGTCCTTTCCTTGCCCTACTGTAACTTACCATTGAGTGAAACCTCTCTGCGGCGCACAAGGTCACACTTGTTGCCTACTAAAATAATGGGCGTGTGTTCAGCGGGACGGTAGCGGCGCAGAGTTATCCGCAACTCTGATGCTCTCAGGAAGGACGCACGGTCAGTGATGGAGTATAGAAGAAGGTAGGCGTCGCCTGACTGCATTTGGCACTCCTGAGCAGAATCACCGTCCGTCTACAAACAACACAGACCCATTTAGACTCATGACAGGACAGCATACACTGGAGGAGAAAAGTAACAAAAATGTACATAACCTACACTTGATGCATTTCTAATGGACTACATTTGTCAAGAAGTATATCCATCTCACCTCAAAGTCCCATGTGTCAATGAGAGTGATTGTTGCAGCTTCTCCGTCCACTTCAACCTCTTTTTCGCACACCTCATCTGAATAAAATAGGCCTATAATAAGTTTGACTTGAATTTGAAAACAAAACAACAAGTGTCGACACGTTTAATAATAAAGCCTTAAAAAAAATTGTTAGTCACCCCCACACAGCTCGCACTCCTCGCTGTCCATACTGTCCGCAGCTCCTGCGAAGATACTGGCGAAGGCGGACTTCCCGACCCCACTGCCCCCCAACAGCACCACACGGTACGGACGCCCTGGTGGAGGTGGCTCTTCAGTGGACTCCGATGAAATGACCGAGTCTGAGGAGGACCAGCTTCCCCGGGCGCCGTCCGAGTGGACCGCGGAGCCGGTGCAGGACTTAGAGCGGGAGATGCAGGCGGGGACGCGAGCCAGCAGGCTGTCCGGCAGCAGGTGGCTGCCCGGGTCGCAAATGCTCCAGCGGTGGAGCTCGGACTGGAGACGGATGCTGTGGCGGCGCACGCTGGACAACATAGTGCCCTCACTGGCCCGGACTAAAGGCGTTCTCGAGAAACTTTTTATGGTTTTCAGATCTTCAGAGTTCAGACATGCATTCTTTTTTGCCTAACTTGATTTGAAGCCAGTCAGACGTAACAACTCACTCAGAAGCCAAAGTGTCTCCAACGACTGAGCAACTTCACGAGCGAAGAACCGCCCTCCGGATCATTTAAGATAAACTTTAATTCGCACACCACAGACATTTGATCGGCAAATCCCGTCTGACTCGCTAATCTACATCTGAATGAGGTTAGAACTGGCTCGGACGGGGTTTCCCAAGCTTTATATGAAGGGGAGGAGGGGGGCACCTCTCTCTAGTGAAGCACGTTAACTGCAGTTTGATGGAGTCACTGTGTTCAGGTAATGGACAACTGCCGGGATTATAGAGCTGCAGCCAAGAGATTCATGAGGCTTTAAAAGCAGAAATAAAAGAAGAGAGCTGAATGAATGGCTGCAACATTTACAGTAAATGGCTGCACTGAGGAAGAGGGACTCAAAAGGAACTACCTCAGTCTGGAGGACACATCTAGAATAGCTTATGAGGTCATTACAGTGAGTTACTGTGGCCAAAACAAAAGCTCAAGGGTTGTCATGGCAGAGTTATAAATGTGTCATTTTATCATTTGCCCAATCAATTTTGCATTTACTTGAGGCTCCAAATAAAATATACATGAAAAGACTGCTATACAAGTTGGCTTGATGTGTGTTATGATGATGAGTGCAAATGCATTATACAAACCAATATCTGTGTGGTTCAAAGCTGGTAACACACTTTCACATCCACCAGCCTCTACAAGCAAAAGACAGGCCGCTGCTACAGGCCTTTCTTAGGGATAAATTAAACATAAATGTATCCATTAAGTTGTATTGTCTGTTCATGTTGATGAAGCTCAGCGTTTAATCCTGGATGTACTGTCAGAAACAGAATATTGATAAACCCCAGTTGGCATTTTCATGAATGAGCTGCTTATGCAAAAGTCCACAGAGACCCAGCATCTAGTTTGTGCTGTCAACACGAGATTTCCATTAGTCAAAAGGACTTTGTATGAGAAGCACAGAGCGGCTGAATGGAAGGACAGTTATTACAGTAATTGTGGGATTATGCTTCCTTTTTGGCTGTTGTTTTCAGGACTTCATGTGGACCTGCTGCGTATTACTGCTCTGATCTGCCTGACAGATGATTGGGGCACATTAAATCCTTGTTAAGTGCTGGAGCAGGACTAGGGTCAAAAGGAGGGCTGTGGTAATGGCTATAAATGGCAGCCAACTTAAAATGATTATTTTCAAGAATTTTTGCTCCAAAACATCCAACATCTAAATTGGACAAAAATCGATAAAACTTACAGTCTTATTCCAGTTAGTCTGGTCAAATGCAAGATCCCATACTGTACATTGTCAGATTCTAGCATTAGTTAAAGCAAATTTAACTTTTCAATTAGAGTCAACATGACTTTTTGAGCAAACATCGACATGACAAAATAAGGGACAGAATGTAACTTGAAAAATGTGAATTATATAAATTATGATAGCACTGGATGTGATTTTACTCTATGAAAAGTTGTGCTTAAACATAAGTGAGGCCTGTGCTGATGAACAACACGTTCAGGGACACCTTACCCCTTGTCTTGCGCATTCACGAGAGACGGAGGGGTGTCCCAGTACTCATTTTGTTTATTGTTTATTGAATCCGTTTTTGCACTGATCTTTTTTTCTCTTCGAAAAGCTTCGTAAAATGTCTGTTTGCTACATAGATTGTATAAATAAGTTTGCTATCGATAGCCTTACATCGAGCGGTCACAGGGACAGGACTCGTATTTGCAGACATTTTTGAACTTTTTATTTGCTAATGCATAACACCGCAATTTTCCAGGCGATATAAATTGATATAACGTAAATGACCAGTCCTTTTGGTTTTCGAAGTCGTAGTAATCCTTATAGACTGCGGTCAAACCATCTCCCTTTCGCGAAACGCCAGTAGAGCCAGCCCCGTCTTGTTTTCGGAGTGCTGCCGTATTAGATGCTTTACGGTAAATGCAAGGAAACAGCGCCTAGTGCGTTCACGTGAACTGATAAATGTCAGGTTTATCAGTTAATATTCAGTTTGTATCAGAAATATTTTTAATTCACAAACTCATTAATCAGTTTAAACTATATTTCAGTTTTGAAACGTTAACTTTGTTACAATGTTACAACGTTTTTGTTACTTCTATCCCTCAGACCGTGACACAAATTTCAAAAGAATATTGAAAATATTAATTTCAGGACAATCTGATGTAGCATTTCAAAATAAAAAAACACATGCCAACTTGTATCCGTCTGTTAAAAAGAAAAGCATTCTTAATAACAATGTATGAAATGATATATAGCCTATATTATGAAGAATTATATTATATAATTATAAACCATATATTATAGGTCTTTTTATACATTTATTCCCTCTACAGGTGTGTCACAATTCTTAGGACCTTAAGTAGCCTTAGCCCTAACCATTACCCCCTTCCTAAGGGCAAGGGGTACAAGTTTACCGTCTTCCACGTTTTAGCGGTGAAAGTGATTCATTCATCTGCAAATGATGCTTGGTCATTGAGTTCTCAAACTGGGAAAGTGATGCTTATAAAAAGAGATTGGGAACACAGCTTGAACTTCCACTTCATGGAGCCACTGAGACAGTGGTGTGGCTCAATATTCTGTTTGAACAAACTGTTCTACACGTGTCCAATAAAGAGCTCTGTGCAAAAACAACTCAAACCTCACATAGCTCAAATTCTTTTAGGGTCTAAGCAGTACTAAGTTGCTTTACGACAGTTGCTATGCCACTGTTGATATCTTGTCTGAGACTCACAGAAGATCTTTTTAGGTTTATAGTCATGAACTTTGCAAAGATAAAGGCCATTTTATTTGTAAGGTTTGTGATATTGATACAAGATGGAAACACTATGACAGGAGAAAGAGCAAAGGCCTAATCCCCATGAAGCCTGAAACAAACCAACACAGCGCTAGAACATCCCAGAGAGAGACACATTTATTACACAACAGAGTTGCCCAACTACCATGTAGTGTTGTTTAACAAATAAATAATAATGCTGTTTATGTAAAACTGCATTGTACTGGACCTCCTCAGTCTGAGAGATCCAGATCATAAGTGAAATTGGAGCACACACAGTCACACAAGCACAGATAACTACATAACTCCCACGCACCAGCTTTGTGTTGCGGAGTGTGTTTTCTAAATTAAAAGGCTGCAACTGCCAAATCCTTAGTACAATGCATGACTCAGACTGTAACAAAAACACTATATAGCATTGGCCTTAAAAACACTTGTATGTATCAATCACAATTACTAGTTAGAGTAGATTTTGTTTTCTATTAATGGTTGTACACATTCTTTTAAGCTTATCCACTCTTGTTGTAGCTTGGAAAATGTGTATAGTATCCTCTGAAAAAAAAAATTATATATATATAAATATATAACCAAAAGAATAGCATTTGAAGGATTAGTGTTTAAGTTAAAAGAAAAATTAAAGTGAGTTGTGTGCCTAAAAATAATTTATGTTTTAAAATGTACAGGTAAGTCGGGCAAATCTGCTCATGTAATTTCTAGGTTACATACTTAACATTGTAGGCTGCTTGCAAAAGTCATGTCAAATATTCAAGTCAACGTTCACATTATTACACATAGAACTTTATTAAAATAACGTATAACTTGTAAGAAAATAACAAATATGTCAAAAACAAATGTCATTACAGAGGTGCTGTAATAAGTCATGTGCTGTATCCTGCTGCTGACAAAGCCCTGTCAGCCCAAAGACCAACTCTTTAATAAAAATTCCATGAACTTTTTTCTTAATGAGTCATTTCAAAGTGTTTACTGAGCAGCGTGAGAGAGAGTTGTTTGAAAAGCAAAGGTAATGTGGTCTCGTGCCTGATCAAGGTATGGGTCTGAAAAAGTGTGTGTGTCACCAGAGAAATGTCTCCACCGCATCAGTTCAGACATGCTTAGATGCTTCTGTGGTGCACCTGCGCGTTCACCTCGGCGACCGAGTTGGCAGGGCCTCCCGGTGACCTGTTCTTCTTCTACGACAGCTGCAAATGTATAAGTGAGCATTTGTGTTATTCATGATGTTCTGATGTTAATGTGGGTGCAATATTTTAATCACTTACCCATAACTGATCCATTCATGCTGCAGCTGCAGTTGAGCAGCTCATGAGTCAGACAGGGGCTGTCTGTCAGACTGAACAGATCACGCAGGTCACTGGTAGAAAAGCTAGAGTGCTCTGCTCCTTTGCCTAAGTCTACAACTGTTCCAGAAAGTCCTTGTTTGGAAACCTGTCTTTGAAATATACGCTCCTCTATGGTACCTGAGTATGACACACAGAAGAGAAATAGAGAGTCTGAGCAATGTCTTAATCTGATTTAATCTGAATCTTATTCTGTCATAATAATCCATTTTTAACCATCTTGCCTGCAGTTAAGAGACGGTAAATGTGCACAGTTTTCTTTTGGCCATCTCTCCAAACTCGGGCCATGGCCTTGGCAAAGTAGAGAAAACAATGTCACAAAATGCATATATTGGGCATGTGGGTACATAGCACCATCTAGTGGATAGGTCTGTAAATATCAAATGAGAGAGATGTAGCAGAACAAGGCACTTACTGTTGAGCATTACCTGAATATCATTAGCAGGGTTCCAGTCAATGTCATACAGCACCAGATGAGATGCACCGATCAAGTTGAGCCCCACCCCACCTGCTTTGGAGCTTAACAGAAACAGAAAGTTCTGGGAAAAACAGCTGTTAAAGCTGTCCACTAGACGCTGCCTCTGATTGGTGGGGGTTTGTCCATCAAGGCGACAGAAAGTGTAATTCATGAGCATGCAAAGTTCCTGAAGCATGTCAAGTGTTTGAGTATAGTTGGACACAACAACAACCCTGCAGATACACAAACGTTTATCACTTTAAAAGACAGGGGAAAGGAATAAGGGGAATCATAGGAAGATTTGCCATATACCCACCTGTCTGAAGGGCTGATATGTCTGATAGCAGCCAAGAGGTCGAACAAAACTTGTAATTTACCAGAATCAGTCACATTAAAACTTCCTGAAGAATAAGACTCTGGGAAAAGGTCTGCCAACCCCTCGTATATCGACATCTCCACTGATTCATTGTCTGTTTTTTGCTGCAAAAACAACACGGGTTCATTTCATCAGATGATTTCAGATTTGACGCTTATCTGATAATGAAGCATGTTACCTTGACAGTTAGGTGGAGTAGCCTGGGATGGTTACAGAGCTTTTTTAGGGCAGTGATGCAAGCAAGGTGTGTGTGAGTTTGTGTAGCGTCCAGAATACAGGACCTGAAGACTCTGTGACACAAAAGATGTTTATACAAATCTCGCTGCAGCACGGAGGGGTTGCAGAACAAGGTCCAGTCTAGACGAGGAGGCAGGTAGCGATTAATGATCTCTTGTGTACGCCTTAAAATGAACATGCCAGTCAGACGAGAGAGTTCAGCTGCACGTTCTTCTCCCAAAAGCCTTTCCTCCTACAGTGTAAAAATAGTATTAGGTTAATCAGATTATGCTGTAGGTTTATAGGTGCACACTATCACACAAAATGAAAGAGAATGCTACCTCTGTGCAAGAAGGTTGTCTAGAAAAAAGGATAGGCTCTTCATAAACTTTTCTATAAGCAGTTGATGACCCAAGAATCCCTGGATTAACAAAGTCTATGATTGCATAGAATTCCTGCAGGTCATTTTGTACTGGGGTGCCTTTAATAAAAACACAGAACATATATTATGAACACATAAACTCAACAAGTCATTTTCTCTGTAATGGTTGCACCTGTAAGTATGACCCTGCGCTGACAGTTTAGACTGCTCAGCGCTGACGATGTTTTGATGGAACTGTTTTTTAATCGGTGACCCTCGTCGCAGATTATAAGACCAAATTCTACTTTCTGGACCTAAAAAAAGGAAAAACATGCTAAAAGTGTAAGAAATGTATAACATGTGAGACAGAAAAGTGTAAGAATTACCTGCTCAAGGCAGCGCAGCAGCATTTCATAACTGATAACCAGAACACTGTGCAGAGGAGAGGCCAGAAAATGCTCTATCCGGTGGTCCTGGTCAACAAACATCAACAATACAACACTTTGATATGCAAACAATTCAGGGAATTATGTCAAATTTTCTTTCTTTTATTCTGACCTGATCCACAGTGAACACACTGATTCTTTCACGCCCCAGCCACTTGTTGAACTCTGCACCCCAGTTTTGCACAAGGCTGCCAGGAGTAACTACGAGCACACGCTTAAACACTGCTTTGCCTCCATATGGTCCCTGTTTAAGTAACGTCCAGGACAGGGCAACACTCTGAAGAGTCTTCCCCAGACCCATTTCATCAGCCAGTATAGCACCATAGCGACCAACAGCTCTGATACAACATTTAATAAACATTCACAATCCAAAAATAAGTGGAAAACACATCTCTTCTATCAACACCTGACAAACACTGAATTCTACTTCCTTTCTATTGATTCCTTCTCTTAAAAAAAAATTAAAATTGCTTCCATTGTTTTCCTCACTTGTAAGTCGCTTTGGATAAAAGCGTCTGCTAAATGACTAAATGTAAATGTAAGTGCCATAATCATATAAAGACTGCAGTACCTCATGCCCATGACGCATTCATAAAGGAACAGTAAACCGTCTCTCTGATGGGGCCGAAGATGAGTAGTGAGGTATGGGTCTACTACAACATCCACTACAGGAAGGCCTGATTTGTTATTAGACCACTGATGGCTGGGAGAAGGTCGAGGCATTACCAGAGCACCTAAGAGGAAGAGTAATCATGTAAAACGTTGATAAACACTACGCAATTGATTGTGATAGACTCTAGTTCGGCTCTTTATACCAGGAGCTAGAGGATCATGCCGTGGTTTACAGGTTTGTTCCTCTTCTGGTTTAGATGCCATATGTCCTCTTTGGCTCACCAGTGTTGGGGGACAGAAAGGTTTAGATGATAAACAACGACCAGGGGCAGGTGCTGACCTTGGTTCGTCTTTTTCTACTTGGACCTCTTGAAAACAACGTCCCCGGGAAAAATCCTCCACTGAAATGACTCCCATCACCTCCACCTCTTTTCCTCCAATCATCAGAGTCTGGCCCTCACACAAGGTAGCCAGTTCTGACACTTTGTAGCCGCTACCTAAATGTAAAAAGAAATAACTACTCACCATTTGTAACAGCAAATATCATTGCCAGAAGGTTTCTGTAGCATTTGGCTCTGCTTTCTTTTAAGTACTTCTGTTTTGACTTCTACCTGTACAGGACAAGCTTTACATACATAAATCACTTCACACTTAGCACACTTCTTTCCATTTCCTTACCCTTCCCTATATTTTTGCCTTCCATATCTTTCAGAGTGGCTGTCCGTCCTCTTGTTACAAGGACAGCATCTCCCTCCCAGCGTTTGTGTTTCTTCTTACTGGCTTTACACCACATGACACTGAAGTAGCGCACTCCATTCTGACTGCAGCTATTCCTTGAGTCTGCAGCTGGCATCTGAGGGTGATTGATCTCCCCTGTAACACAGCAGACAAAGAGACAGTAAAAGTCATTTAGAAAACGATTGATCCTATCCACACCAGCAGAGGTCAGTGTTGCACAGTTCATGAAAATGGCCAGACTATTCTGGCTGAGTTAAATGAAAGAAAAAAAACTAAACACACACAATGGCAATCTTACAAAATGGATATGTCTCTTTATTTTAATAAAATGTGGATGGACGAAGAGACCAGTGAACAACATGACAACACTTGTATACCAAACATTACAATACATATAATACAGTATATATATTTAGGTAATAATAATAATAATAACCAACAATTTATGGGTTATTTTATGCTTTCAAAAACCCTTTTCTAAGACACAGAAAATTTACCATTTTTGATATTACTTAACTCAGTCATCCTTAAACCAGATTGATTACCATTGGGTTAAGGCTTTAAATAATAATGCCCCTGACAAAAATATATTTTTCTATATGCAACATACAGAACATATTCCTGCAGACAATTGAAAGTTTACCACACTGGATTCAGCTGAACTCTAAACGATCCCAGAGACCTAACAATTAATACTGGTGGTAACTGCCACTCATTTAAGACTATGAACGCTACATTCCTATCGACACACAGCAGTGTCAGATTTGGGCAGATTAAGGCCCTGGTTATTCATTTGTTGTTGCCAACATTCTCAATAAGTGCCTATTTTGGCTTATCACAGTTCAATTAAGTTCTTAAATGTTACACTGCCTCAGCCATGGTTTTGTGCAAGTACAATATAAATACATTAACACTGACAAGAGTTGCACAAAATGCCGATAAAACTAAACTGCTGTATAGAACATAGTGCAGAGTCACTCAAAGAGGCACTACCATAAATTTCTAAAAGGCTTAGAAAATTAAAAAATGGAGTAAAATGCGCTTCTCTCCCTATAATGACCAGCTTGTTATAGTGGAACTGACAGTCCTTGTCTCAGTCGTTCAGCTTTTAGCATTTCTACTTTGATTTTGGCTCTTATAAGTTCCTCCTCAAGTTCCTGTTTCCTCTTCAGGGCTTCCCTCTTTTCTTGTAAGTACAAGGCAACCTTCCTGTGATTGGATAAGACCAGATCGTGCTCTTCTCTGGACAGTTGTAGAGACTGAAACCGTTCTGCTTCGTGTTGGGAATAGATGTTGTTAGGGTACAGCTCATGGCGCATGGGCAGTGGTGAGGCGGACAGGGGCATGTCAACAGAGGAAGCGTCAGGGGAAAGAGACGCTTCGTAATCTTGGTTACTGCACAGGTCCTGCTCCCCCTCTTCCTCATCGCCTCCGTCTTGCCCAGGCCCTGAGCGCATACAGGGGATAGGAACATCGGACGGTGGTTTCACGTCGCCAGACTCCGATTGGACCGCCTCATGGGGCAAATTTGGGACAGCCGATGAAAATTCCTGGAGTCCGGCCAGAGAAGAGCTGCTGCCAGGATGTTCAATGAGAACGCCGTGTTTGTTGTACATTAATCTATAAATGTAATAAAAAATATAATAAGTGAGTACAAAGATTATACAGCAATTATTAGTTCATATTAAAGTTATGTACCATGAACACACTGTGTAAAGCCATATAACATATAAAGTAACCGGACTAAAAACTGAATATCAGCCCCTCCCCATCTTTTTGTCCACTTGAAACAGCATCATGAACACTTTGTGTTGCAGAAGTAAATGTGTACTCTGCTGTGGATTTAGTGTTATCCCTTTAAATCTGTAGTGAACTGTGTGTCCATGCACAAATTTGTTTGTCACACTGTACCTGCACAGGGCCTGCTCTTTATCGAGGAAGGGCACATAGTGAAACAGGTGAGGGATCATCTCCATGATTCTCCGGGTTGGTTCAGAGATGTTGGATCTGTACTCAGGCTGGGCGTGTCTCCTCAGCATCACTTCCTGCTTAGCCGATTCCTTTAGTCTCTTGTAGAGTGTCCTTGAGTCCCTGAGCTGTTCGATGAGGTCTGTCGCCTCCTAAAGCGTTGTACTGCTCAGCTACAATGTCCCAACACTTGTTCTTGTCCACAATCACTGCATGCTTGTTGGTGTGCTCCTCCAGGATGCGGATATGAGGCCGCACCAGCTGCAACAGGTCAAGCTTCTCGGAAAGAGTGAAGTTTGAAGAACGAGCTTTGCCAACCATACTAGACAGAAAGATGGAGTTGGACCCAATCATGCTGTTTGCCATCTTATGGGTCATCATTTTTTTATAGAGCGGACTAACACAGACCAGGTCAGGCCTAAAGCTGTCACCTTTTAGTAACCCAAACTCAGCACTGCCATTACCATCTGGGTGGTCTGCCCCTGCTGCTGGTCTCTCGTGGTCCACACCAAAGCTAGCACTGCTCATACTATTTCCATCTGAGAGGTCTGTCCTTAAAGCTGCTCTCTCCTGGCCTAAACCAAAGCTAGCACTGCTCAGAATCTTGCCTCCCATGTTTTCTGCCACTGCTGCAGCCCTCTCTTGGTCTAGACTAAAGCTAGCACAGCCCAGTCCCTTTCCTCCAGGGTTTTCTGCCCCTGCTGCTTGTTTCTCCTGGTCCATCTTAAAGCTGGGACTAACTCCCACACATCTGTAATTTTTCTTCTCCTTCCCTGAATCAAACATTACCTATTCCTAAGGTCTAGGACAGAAACTCTACTCCTACTCCTCTCTGCTGCGTTTCACAACAAAGACAGGCTGTGCTGCACACAATAAGAATCAGGCTTAACTAGGCCAGCCTCGTTTTAGGCCCCCGCCTATCGGGAAAGGCTTTGGATGAATTCCTCCCAGCTTAGACTGACGTAGCTAAGCCGCTTAAGCCCAGCCCGACCTAGTTACAGCTGGGTCTCTGTAAACCCCAAACCAAGCATAGTGCAGACTACAGAGTAAAATACAACCACAGTGTATATAAAATACTGCATAACTGTGGTTACAGTGTCTGAACAAATAGCAATAACGGGCTTACTAGTCAAACACAAGTAATTAGAGACCAAGCAATCTATTTTTCGGTAAAACTTGCAGGATTTAGAAATAGTACTGGCTTAACTCGTTGGGGGGGGGAGGGACTTTCAGAGGGGTGCGCATGCGCGCAAGAAAGAGCGCACAAACGACTGACAATCTAAATACACCTTAACTCTGCACAACATGACAAATAAATTGATCTTTAATAGGCGAACGGGTAGGAGCACAGAGACGATGCAGCGTGAGGGCAGCGTTTCAGACCGAAACAAAAACGGAGGCACTAGTTGCTCTCGCAAAAGAGCGCGGCAGCTCACTGATCCCAGGCTCAGTCTTAATCTGCGCGGTGCTGCTCATTTGCATAATGCTGGTCCTGCTGGCGAGTGTGTTTAACATCAAATTTCCAGCGTCTGCCGTGACTTATTATTAGCCCCGGAGACGTCACGAGAGGTCCAGCCACATAGAAATGCGACTAATTTCAACCATTACCAAATCTTACAGACACCACAAAAAGGCAACAATCAAAGAATTAAGCATTTCTGGTAATATTATTGCATTTCTGTGCCAGAACAATACCACGACCTCATTTTGCGACGACAATTTCAATGTTTCATACCAAAGACACTTTCACACCTGTAATTAAGGTTTATTCAGACTACAGATGATACTAGTTTGTAATTATGTTAACTTTATGTTTCGTTAAATATGTGGTATTTTACTTGATTACAGAAACACTTTGTATGCAACCATTTGTGGACACGTGGTGGTTTGTCTCCAAGTCAAATCCATGGGATTAAGTTGCTCTCCAGGGGTGTGCCCTGCCCCCACAACCCAGGAAAAGGGTATATGTAGCAAATAAATGAATGAGTTACTGAGAGCTAACATGTATTCACTCTGGTCAACAAGTGTGATAAAAATATTTAATCACATCAACTGTGTTTTAAGAGCAATAACTAAACAAATGCACAATTAAAAGAAATATAAAGCTTTTTTACTTGTTGTAACTTTTGTTTCCTAATTTCAGAATAATCAGGACACCATTGTACATCCGTGGTCTTAAAGTTGTTACTGTCCTGGACAGTATGGTTTAATACATTTAAGTTTATGTTTAGTTTGTTTTGGTGGAGTCCAGGGTTGTTCCTTGTTTTGTCCTAGCAGGTTTTGTACTTGGTTTTGACACTAAAACTGCTGAACATTATAATCAATTTAGTAGACACATTAAAGATATTTACTGAAAAATAACCATTTTTTTACAAACTGTATTCTGGTAAAATTATTACGGCGGATTTAGTTAAACATTTAAAATATACATGCATATTACTACAGCTAAAAAAATGCTGCTGCATAATGTCATATGCCACACAGATTTGCTGGCATTACCGCTTCTATTTATATGCTTTTTGTACTCTCTTTCTTACCTACAGAACTGCCATCCTCCTCAGCAGATGTATCAGGATACTCAGCCTTGTTTTCTTTACTTTCAGTTGCACTAAGAACGAGAGCCAGGGCCCTGGACAGGGTTGGAGCAGGCTTTGCATCTTTGCAGGGGACGTCAGACCCTGTTTTTCTTGGAGCAACTGGAGCTAGACTTCTGTGTACCTTCAGGGCAGAGCAGAGATTAATAACCCAACCCCTGAAACAGGTGTGCAAAGTATTAAAAGTAAAAAAATTATGTACCTTATCAAGTACATCCACTAAACCCTGTTTTGGAGTAAACTGTTGAGTCGATATATTTGAATTAGATGCTGCAGGAGCCACAAATCTAGGCTTTTTGACCTGATTACCCAAGAGTTGGCTAGGAGCCCCTGAACGCCGCATGCTTTCAATAGATGAAATGTAGATCTCCTAAAGACAGACACAACAAATATAAACAAAGCCCTTGGTTGGATGTATAGGCTACACGTTAGAACATTTTAACACTTTTTTGAGAAAGAACAAACAAACAAACGTCTTTTAAACGGCAAGTTTAAATAACTTAAACCACAGGATTACAACCCAGATTGACCTAAGTTAACTCAAGTTAGCAAAGAGGCTAGCAACACTCGCTAACTGTTTTGGAGCCAACGCAAAATGCACTGTTACGGCTTACTCAATGTTGTGTGACATCGTGTCATACATACCTAGGGCAGTTCGCGTTTAAGAGTGATATATAAACCCAATTGTATCAACTCAAAATTCTTATATTTTACGAGTTTATTCCGGTTTATTCTCAAATTGATCTACTTTGTTTCTCCCGCTGAATTGCCGTAAATCCTGATTGGTCAGACCCCGGCAAGGGGCGGGGCCTAAACTACATCATATTTGCTGAAAATCTGGCCAATGGATAGTATAGTTATTAATATAATAATATATATTATTAATATTAAATTAATATTGAATCTGCTTTTTGTCGTAGGCCAATTCCAAAACGTGTTAAAACACGTGTAAACGTGTTGAAAAAGTATTTTTACCTGAGGTATTTTAAAAGCATTGGAGGACTTCAAAGACAATATCTTTAAACAAACTTGGCTCCACACTCCACACTGTGAACTATTTTTTAGTTCCATAGGCAGGTTAATATCAAATTCAGATGTAGAGTTCCTCTTCATTGGTGGATTTTTAATGTCAAGCGGGTTAGGCTAACTGCTAGACTAATACTAATACTGCAAAATAGACCCTTTCTGCTTTGTCTTATTTTCATTCATCACTGTTAGGCACTATAAAAACCTAAACCAGATTAAACCCCAAGCAACACCAATCAACCTATAAAATAACAAATAATGACTTCAGGAGTTGTTCTTTGATTTCTGAGAGAATGTGTTTGATGTTGTACAGTCTGTAATCTAATCAGAGAGTGAGAGAGTATAATCCATGTTAATCCCACATTCACAGAGAGACAGAAAGAGAAACTAGGATAGGATGGGTGATTGGGAGTGAGAAAGAATTGAAGGACAGCGGTAATCTCCTTGGGCTAAAACACAACACGGCTTTAATGGTGAGACTGTGAGAAAAATAGACTGACTGAATTTGTCTGAATTTGTCTGTGTCTCCTTTTGTGTCTGGAGATACTGTCTGTCTGGTCTGTTTTCATCTGACAGCTGGCAGGCTGGGTGTCAGGTTGTCAGGGATACACCTCTATAGAGATACACTCTCCAAGGTAGAAGGTGGCATTAAGGAGAGAAGACCCATACCTAGATGGAGCCACAGTGGAGAGGAGAAGCTGAAGAAGTAAAGAGCACATCAGAGCTGAGGATTTAAAACTGCAAAAGAAGCTAGAAAAAAGCAGGAAAGTGTCAGGTGGGTTTATGCTTTTATGATTATATCAGACTGATAAAGTACAAACATTACAAAATACTAGTACATTTCTTCGTTTATCTGTGTCTGCATTTGTTGTTTTAGGATGGGGTTTGATCTTGAAAGGTTTGTAGGCTATGTAAATGATGGACTGCTGTGTTGTGTGTGTCGAGACGTGTTGGAGCGCCCCCTGCAGGCACCCTGTGAGCATTCCTTCTGCAGCGCTTGTATCAGCAGCTGGTTACTCCATCACAACTCCTGTCCTGAAGACAGACTGCCGCTGGATATAGGCAGCCTCAAACCGCTCTACAGGTCTGTGTCCATCAAGGCAGAGTTTTTTTCTTATCTGAGAAGATCTTTGCACAATCTGTTTGGCCGGGGACTATCCAAAATGTTCTCTAGCACTGCGTTCCATGTGCACCTTGAGCTCATTATGTTCACTGTCTTTGGTGCCAGGTACATGCGTAATGACCTGAACCGCCTGCAGATCCGCTGTGTGAATGCAGGGCAGGGTTGTGAAATAGTCTGCTCTTTGGAGAACTTGCACACTCATGAGGATGAGTGCGAGTTTGCCTTCATATCCTGCTCCAACACTGGTATGGCAACTCTCATTATCAGATGGCTTAAAAGTCCCCAATGTATTTTTTTTCAATGTAAAAAAAGAATAATTAACAATGATGCACAACACTTACTAACCATCTATGGTTCTTACCTTTTTACCTATATATATTTATATAGTAAGATACAAAAGTAATGTGATATCTTTGTGTGTGAGAACAACAGGTGGCCCTTGTTGTTATGGTTACAGTACAAACTGGTGAACACATGGGACTTTATCAAAACTCCCACAGATAATTTAGCACTTTCAAGATTAATTTTATTTTGTAATTTCTCAATTACTGTCCTCTGTTAGTGCAGCTCTAAAATTTTCCCCCATGCTAATAATGTGACTATTATTGGCAGATGGAGCGTACATATGTTGCCACTGTGGTAGGTAGTGCATGAAGTGTGGATTTTACAGTGTTAAGTGCACATTAATTTATGCTGTTCAAAAGATGTTACAGCATTACAAGAGTATTTGCATGTTAGGTCTTTGAACATTGTCTCTTTTCAGGTTGTCCTGTGCAGGTGGAAAGGCGGGGTTTGGAGTCTCACCTATCTGAATGCGACTTTCGCAGCAGAACATGTCCTAACGGCTGTGGCCATAGCCTTCTCTCCACTGACCAAGCACAGCATAACTGTGTAGCAGAGTTACGTACCGAGGTTGAAATGCTTAGGTATTCAAATTTGTGATCACAAATAATGTCCACCTCTGGCACAAAATTATATCAATTGCTTTAAAATCTGTCTTATTTATATGGTTATGACAGAGCAGAGATGCTGTGCAAGGTAGAGGAGGTTCGACGAGAAATGGAGTCTCGTTTGGATTCGCAGAGAAGGCACATGGTTCAGAAAGAGTCACAGCTGAAAAATGAGGTGGAGGAGCTTAAGGTGAACACTAACGGTTTCACTGGGTCTTGTGCTCATTCTCCTCTCTCACCCTGTTTCCGATCTGCCGTCTCTATCAACTAATAAAAAAAACTCTTAGGTTCTAAGGTAACAAGGTAGTTGTGACCATTAAATGAAATCTGGTAGTTTTAAGACTCAAAAATCTAGCATCTGTTATTTATGACGCATGACTGAGGGTTGTTAAGTAGATTTCCTTTATAGTTGACACTCTTCTTTCACGCAGGACCAGCTGTCCCGTGTGATGTGTGACATGCGTGCCCTATTAGGAGCAGAGCATCTGAGAAGACAGGAGCTGGCAGAGGCAGAGCTGGAGAAGAGGGAACTTTTGGAACTCCTCAGAGATCTGCCCAACCAAAGTCAACCTCACACAGAAGGTGCAGCCAGAGAACCGCGTCGGAATAACGAGCAGACATGTGAATGGGCTCTACTCACAGAGTCAACAAGACATCTGCAAAGGCGGGACCCTTTGCACGCATCTAGTCTGTCTCTAAATTCAGCGCAGGCAATAAAAGCAGCGGGTTCGCCACTATTACCGCAGCTTGGTGACAGGCCACATAAAGGTGGCACACGGAGTCTGACTCTGGACTGCATTAAGAAGAAGAGTCGGGAGGTAACGGTCATCTGAGTTCACTTGACCTTCAGAAGATTATTAAAACAAACAGGACAAATCCTTATTTTTTTCTAATACATGTTGAGTTTAAGTGCAGAGCATGAGGTTGATGAAATAAATTGATAAGTTATGTCTGATGAAGAAGAGTACATTTTCAGTAAATCTTTGCTGCGTTTTTTTTTTTTTTAAGAAATTGATCACTAGCTCCAATTAATGTAAAAAATAATTGTTTCCATTTACTGATTTGGCACTGTTAAATTGCACTATTGATGTTTTGAGTTTAATTAAAACCTAATTTACGATTTCTCTATCAGTATTTTTCTTTATTTTGTTATTTGTTATTTGTTATTTGTTGCATCAGTCTGTCACCAAAAAACATTTAAAAAAATGTATCTAGAAGACAACAGTTGAAAAATATAGAAAGTGTCTCATGCAGCATGCAGTTTTTCTGTAGTACATTTTAAAATATCCATGCTGCAGGTGTTTTTTGTTTACATTATTGCAATAGGTGCAGTCACCAATCTACACGTGTTCCAGTAAAAACATGATATTAGCTCAGTAACTAAGACCTTTATTCTCTGAATACAATTCAAATTAACAAAACAAAAAATAAACACAAAGTCTGTACATTGATGACGCATGATCCTGCCAGACATGTTTCCATGGAGACAGCATATTAGTACTATTCTGATTGGTCCATTTGTTTCCATTTAACAGCTGCAGTCCTTGTCCAAGTTTATTTACCTGGTGAAGGAGCGAACATGTCTGCCCCTTCCACCTCCACTTCCCCCACCACCACTGAATTTGCTCCCTTGAGATCCTCTTCCTCCTCCACCACCTCCTCCAGCACTGCCACCACCACCTCCACTAAGCCATGAGAGTCCAGCGCCACCCCTGCCACGTGGAGCTCTATCCCGTGGAGCAAGTCGATATGCACCTACAAAAACATGCCATGTATCAAATCGAGTAAGACTGGCAGCTCAGAATCAAGGTGAGAACATTTGATTGTGTCTACGTACCTGCAGGTGGTTGTCGAGAAGGTAGAGGTCCACGAGTAAAGTTACCCTGGCCTCCGCGGGGTTCACTGTAGGTTCCTCTGTGGGTAACAGCTGGGACCTGGCCACTCCATGATGAACCACGGCCACCTTCTCTGCGAGTGTAGTTACCTACAATTACCCCAAAAAATATTGGCATCAACTCCCTCTGCTTACATCTACATTTTCCACACCACAACCTAGACTTTTATAGAAACTTGACTTTAAACTTGTACATACTAGACAGCAATACTCCTTTAGGTTGTGGAGGTGTAAAAAAACGAGTCTGACTGAAGGTTGCCCTGCCTCTGTTTCCAGTGAACAGTCCTCTGGTGGGAGGCTTAGGGGAGCTTTTTGGAGGCCGTTTAGGAGGTAAAAGCCCAACTGGAGTAATGTCTTTAAACTCTGCTGCCACAAAGTCATCCACATGCATGCTGGGTGGACGGGAGGTGTTTTGTTTGCGTTGACGGAAGATATCATGTGGACGGGAGAGATTCTGTCCAAATCCACCACGACCTCCACGGCCTCGTGGTGCTGCCATGATGTGTGCCCTCTTAGCTGGCTCAGTGTAGTCCAATTTTCCACTGTCAACAAAAAGAGATTTAATAATTGAAATGAAGAAAAGTGTGCAGTGCTGTATAACGTTTTATTTTAACAAAGGGTTATACCTTGATGTAATAAAAGTCTCATGCTTATGTTTGCCCAATCTGAAGCCTTTAGATGGTTTAGGAGATGAAGGTTCAGACAGAAAGGAGCGCTCCAGTTCAGCCTTTAGGTCCAACTCTGGGCAACATTCTTGAGCCAAACCCATGAGATCCACCTTTACCTACCATCCCAACATATAAACCATGAAGTAACCAAAATGATCACTTGTACCCCTCCAGCAACAATTATAGTTAAACTTGCCATATCAATGTCTGACTCAATGTCATCAGTTTGGAAAGGAGAAAACCACAGAGCCTTTAGCTGTTCATCCAGAGCTTCAGACAGAATGTACGCAGTCCTATAACAACAAGGTCACAAGATACACACGTTTATAAGCATTAATGTTTTAGTTTTAAAAAGGTACGTCTAAACATATTTTAATCAGCTTTCTGACTATTTTCCAGTTAATACCTGTGATTAAACTGGGTGCTGAGTGGTTCAGGGGCAGGCAACGTAGGTTCAGCGTCCACAACTGAAGGTGAGTCTGTGGCTGTTTCAAGCGTCTGCCTTAGAACGATCACATTTTCCAAAAGTGTCTCCAGTGACTCGTCCTCTTTGCATAATTTCTGTTTATAAATAAAAGTAGTATTACAAAAGTACCTCCAAAACTTGAAAAAAAAATCCTTGCTGTGTATTTTTGTACCGTGATTTGTTTCTCTACTGTAGGCAATGGATGTGATCCAGACTCTTCCCACTGCAGCAGAGCTTTCATTTCAGACCCCGTCAACAACCGAGGAGGAACGAAGGCTGGCTCCTCACTGCGCGCCGGTGCCTCCTCGACACACTGAGTTTAGAAAAATATACTTTCAGTGTCAAGGAATTTATCATCATCATCACTAAAAAGCACCAGAATGTGGAGGAAACAATTCAATAAACATACCATTGGTTCTGTACTGAGGATCTGTCTGAGGAAGTCCAGCAGAGTGGAAAGCAGATCCGCTGAGTCTTTGTTAAAGTGCAACGCCAATCTCCTTAACAGTGAGCATAAGTTTGCACTGTGCTTCTTTAGAGAACTAAAAAAAAAAAAATTATATCACAGTACTAAAACACGAAAGTATACCCACAAAAATGTATATTTACTTTTTCAGGTGGTATAGACCATAGTCATGCTCAGTGAGGAATGTCAGAGTTCTGATGCAGGTAAGGAGAAGGGCAAAACTGCTTTCTGGATTTCCTAAAACCTCTAACAAGGCATTGCAAACTGATGACAACATCTCTCGCCCTGGAAGTGAGTTAGCCAGCTGTTCAGCCTCTGACACACAGCCTTCACCAGGAGTAGAGACCACCAGAGAAATATCCTAAGCAATAGACAGTGAAGTTCAAAGTCTTGTACATCTCCATGGATACGTTTATAAACATACTCTCGATTTTATTTGGCTTTTGCGCTTTACCTGGTCACACAGCGACTGTAAAATAGTGCCCACTAGTTCACTGCACTGCTGCTGTAACGAGTGATCTGCTGCAGGAGCCAGCAGGGACAATAGCAATGGAAAGAGATCTGCCAGTTGTTCATCTCCAGATACAGATCCAGAAAGCAGATGTAAGGCTGCACTCTTACAAGCCCGCTGAGACACTAAGGCGTCCATCAGAGAAATTAGACGGATGACTTGGCCCCAGCACACACCTTTCCCTTCCATCCTGAAATTAACACATAGATCACAGTAAAAATGTAATTTTGAAACAGACATCAATAGCAGTGCTACTCTGTGCATTGTACTCACGGCTGTAGCTCCTCCAGGATTAGTTCCAAAACTATTTTCATAATAAGTGTGGCAGTGGGTGAAGAGAGATCTGCCAGCTGAACACAGACTCTCCTCAACATGGCGAGCAGAGGAGGACAGCTGGTGGAACCTACACATTTGAACACCTCTGAAAACTCCTTCCACTTTGCCCGCAGGTGCATGCTCCACAGCTTTCTTGTGTTTAAGGCTACAGCTACATCTTGGACTGAAATCCCCTAAAAGTCACAACTGTGTAAATATAAAAGACAAGCCTTGAAAGCTAATTAACAGGCATTAGAAATAAAGTAACGGTACCTGAGTGCTCTGCATTGGCAATGGGAGAGGAAGAAGCTCGGACAGCAACGTAAGGCCTGAGAAAAGACCTTCAGGGGCTTTCAGAAGTGAACCAATAACCTCTTTTAGCATTAGAGACCATGTATTACTAGCTAGCGTTTCCTCTGTATGAGTTACCTAGAGCAGAAACACACCATCAGCTAAAGTACTACTTCCAACTGTGCACCATGTTCTTTGAAAATTCATACACACCTCCTCATTGACTCCCTGTGTGAACGTGAGCAGTATGTCAACAATAAGTGCCTGCACTCTCATCTCATCCCCATCCAGACGACCAGACGCAGGGATGGAGCACACAATCATGTGAAGAGACACCAAAACACTAGCTACTCGCGTGTCTCTAAACTGAAATGCTCCCCCACGCAGCAACTCTGTCAACATTGTGCGCAAGAGTCGGAGTGTGCTGATGCAGATACTGATAATCATACAGCGTTGAGGAGTGGGGCCCATGTGTCCATGTACACGCCATGGCTGTAGCAACACACTGCACAGCTTTTGCAAGACACGCACACATGTATCCAGACCCTCTCCAGAAAAAAGCTGGACAACTGCGAGGCTCCATTTAAGATCTTTCTGTTGGCCTAAAGAGTTCAGAGAGAGAGCGCTGGATGTAGCAATTTGTTAATTTGATCTTCTTACAGTGATAATTACAAAGTGGTTAGCACAACAGTTAAAATACAAAAAATTAGCTTTATTATACATGTAAAAGAGTAATGTGTCGACCTTCAACACTGAGCAAAGGACAGGCGAGGTGACAGAGGATTCTCAGAGCAGTGACAAGTCCAGTTCCCTCAGATGTCAACACATTTTCCACATTCTTGAGTAGGATAAAAAAATAGCATAAACATATTTGCATAAAACACTGATCTATTAGACAAAACAATTTTCTAAAGTAGTAGTCAGTGACAGGTTACATGTGTATAGACAGAAGGTACTATAGACACAAATTACTAACAGCCACTCAAATATTTCCTACCTGTTTAATGTAGTCTATGAGGGTAGGAATACTGCCCATCTCAAAGCGTAGTTTATCCAGTGGCTCCAGCCATTTGCTAAGCTCTACAGAGAAAATTTCTTCAACAATGTTCAAACTAATGATTGAATTGTTTAAAAAAACTTACCCTGTAACTTGGCATTTGTGTCATCTGCCTTTGCTATAGACAACAATGGAGCAGCGAACTGTTCCATCATCCTGAGATCATTAGAGCTTTGCACCACCAATAACACCAGCATACAAGCATAGTTGTATGTCACAGCCTTGCGGGCTTTGGTATCTCTGCAACAGAAGGGAAAATGAATATGATGTAAAAATCCAATCCAAGAGGACAGTTAGACACTGAAGGACAATACTAGCCTCACCCATGGCCATCCTTGCTGTAGTGTTGGAGTAGAGTGACCAGACAGGAAAGGTTGTTGTCCTGGCTTAAAACGTGGGATACAGCACTGCGACCCGTTTGGGTGAATGTCATCAGGTAAAGTGCATTAAGCATACCCAGTACCTCTGCGTTGTCCCCTTCCTCTAACCCCACTCCCCCTTCTCCTCCTGCGTTTACATGACTCATGAGCTCTGACACACCCTGGAGGGCATGTAGCACCTGCATCATCCAAACTCCAAAGCCCTCTTCGCCAAAGCTTGGCCCCGTGAGTGCGCCCTCTCCTCCAGTAAACATTGTTTCTTCGCCCTCTACCTCAGTGACAGATGCTAGAAGACGTAGCAGGAGGTTGGAAGGTGTGGGCTGAGCCAGAAGGAACAAAAGGCCCGACTGAGTAAGTGACAGGAATCGCAAGAGCTCTTTGATGGTTTGTATGACACCTAAGTGTCCAGCTCCTGCCGCCGCTGACAACACTACAGTAATACTCTCGAGGAAATGACAAGTATGCATATACCTAATTGAGAAGAGACAATATTACAAATACCACCACAAAGTTCAATTTCATTACTTCTAGATGTGCATCAGGGGTTTCTAACTGATTGTATGTTTGCATACCGGTATAATGATGGGTATGGGTCATCTCTTTCCTGTGGTCCTGTTATTCTAGCTGTAGTTGGGAAAGCTTTCCCAGGGGGCTGGACCATGCAGTGAGGGGCAGTCTCCAGCAATTGATGTAACTCTTCCAAAAGACCAGCCAGTCTATCAAGCTCTGTCTCACTCACTGCAGAGCATATTGGTGGATCATCCTCCATGGGGGTCTCAGCTCCCTCAATGTCATCCTGTAGATAATCATAAAGTATATTACAACTAAATACTCTTAAAATGGTAGTATTTGACACATTTGTTCATACCTGTGTAGGCTCACGCTCACTCAGGGCCCCTGCTGCTCGTTGTAAGTCAGCCAGCACTTCATACACGTGACCTTTCTGTAGTATGGCATTTCCAGCTGTTATAACTCTCACAGTTTCTTCACGCAGGAATAGATGAACTAAACGCTGTAATATAAACACAGGTCTTAAAAACAAGTGGGAATACTGTACATGAGTTTTAAATTATTTTTCAGTGTAGTCATAAATGGCTAATAAAAAGTAAATGCTCCCTCAAGAAATGACCTCCTCTTTTATTTTTTGTGTTGCTAACCTGATAGCCACTCTTCCCTTCATCTTCTGAATGTAGAAAAGCCTCCATGCCAGCAGGCGCACTGACCAAAGCATCTAGTGCTCTTAGGAGACTCAGCTTCAGTGTTGATGACACATGGTCTGTATGGAGCAGCTCCAGCAGCCCCCCCAGGGCCCCCTCACGAAGCAGCATTGCCAGACCATGTGGACATTCTGCCAGACACGATGCTAGCTTGGCACCTGCTTTCAGCTGTCGGAGGTTAAGAGCAATGGGCTGAGTGAGAGCAATCTCCATACTCAATGCCTGGAGAGCCCAGTGGATGAGAACGCCAATATGCTCTTCCACCTCACACTCCCCATCACACTGTTTAATTAAATGAGCTAAGCCTTTGGAAAGCAGTCCAGGGGCCTCTTCTAATGCAACCACCCAACGGGCTTCTCTTTCATCTCCAATGCTGGATAGCAGCTCTTTCAGCTGAGCAACAGCCTCAGCTTCCTCTCCGCCAGCGGGTCCCTCATTGCCCCCAGGATCAATGGGCTCCTCCACACTAGCCTTTTCCAGCTGTGCATCAAACCGTGTCTTGTATGGAGGGCTAAAAAAAAGCAGTGGCCGGAGTTCTCGCTCATATGGGTCATACTGAACTGGTGGCACTGATGCCAAGTCCTCAGGAGTGTAGTCCATGTCAAATGTAGACAATTTGAAACTGCCATTATCAAGGTCATCCTCATCACTTGAAATCTGCTCATAGCCATCGTTATCTGTGACAGACAGAAAGCAAATTTTTTTTCTTTTATAGTTGAACTTTGTTGAAAATGTACATTTGAAAAGCCAGCATATTATTTTAAAAACTAATAAGTTAATAAACAGAACAACCTACTAACACATAGCAGCTCACTCCAAGCATGCAAGGTTAGTTTGACATACAGGATGTGACCACAGCACAGGCAGCAGCATGGCGGTTAAGCTGTTTGAAGGACTTCTGGACATGACAGCTTGTGATGTTGAGCACAAGCGTTTAAAGTAGCCAGGTTTAAAAACATCTAGTGACTACAGATGGCATCATGGCAGAGCACACTAACTTCCTACATTACATTTAAGCCAAATGGACCCTGCTCTAGAGGCTTTCACTGGATAATCATGCGTGTACGAGTCCACCAACAGCCTCTTGAATTTTTAGGTAGATGTCCATTTGGAAATGCAGAATATCCTGTTCTCAACAGACCTCCCATACCTTCCTCCAACTCCTCGTCCTCACCCTCATCTTCCTCTTCATCTTCTTCCTCTTCGTCCAGAGGGCTCCCCTCAGTTCGTGTGTCTTCCTCCTCCTCCTGCTCCTCCTCATCCTCCTCACCTTCTTCCTCCTGTTCAGCATCGGAGTATGTTTCATCTGCAGGCAACGACCTTTCGGGTGAGACAGCCTCCAGGTAGTCATCTCGACCCTCACAGGGCTCTTCTTTGGTAATGCCCACTGTAGACAGTACAACAGACCAACGCTTAAACAATTTCTAGATAAAGGGTTAAATAAATTTTAGATAAAAACAATATTTTAGTTCTAACTTGTCACTTGAACTTGCTCCTCATCATCATCATCTGGCGGGGGAGGGCCAGGTGGTGTACGAGGCCCCCTGGGACCTTGTCTGGGTGGACTACCATTGTACTGGTCATCTTTTTCCCAATCTTAAAACACAAAAAGTACAGTAAAATGAAGGCTTCAGAACCCAAAAGCATTTAAGCCTATATGTTTTAAACATAGTTTTTAGGTTTCAGTTTCACAAATTGGGGGTGTGGGGGTAGCAAAAATGGTTTCATTCTGGCAATGTCCACCTTGTCTGGTCCGCTTGAGCCCACTCTGCTGTTGGGGGGGTGGCGGTGGTGGAGGAGGGGGTGAGCCTTGGTCGTGTCCATGTGAGCGCTCTGCTGTACCATACACGGCAACAGTCAGACTTGTGTACCAGCCGCGCAGAACCAGCCCATCTGTGTTTACCTGTACATTCAAAGTTAAAAGTAAAAAATGGTTATTCACATTAAACTATGCTCATGTTTTAGTCTTGATTGAATTATTTTACTTGCCTTTCCACTAGGTCGGAATACAATAGACTTGTTCTCGTCATATTCAAGACTGGGAGAAAGCAAAAACATAAATGCATATATGCTTTATAATAATCATTTTTTCTGTCTTTAAATCATTGCCGTGTCCTCAATTGATCTCTTAACCTTTAACATTTCCAGTCTTAATAAGGACACTCTCCGACATTACATTTTTAATGATGCACAAATAACGTTGTACGTTGGAAGAAGAACACAAAAAGTACAAAAGACATTTAAGGAAAACATTCTCTTCTGAAAATCTCCTCCCTACTTTTGTAACAACAATAACAACACGGGTGTGTTACTTTGACACAATGATTGTGACTTAATTCAAGTTTACATTCTGGTATGATGATTATCCACACCTTCTATGGAGGTTTAAATCAAAAAAAATATTCAACAAAACATTCCTCTAAACCTCTATCCCACTGGAACTTCTCTGTTTTTGTCACTAGTAGCTTCTGTGTGGGTGGGGTTGTGTTTCTAGAGAGACCAGTTTACAGAGGAACAATGAGACCTAAAGATCACACAATAAACACACAGCCTCTGGCCTGTGACAGAAAGGCTCATTCTACCATGACCGGTTCTACTAGTGAGACCGACAGGAGTATGTTCAAAGATCTTCTTTGACCACTAACGTTTAATAGTGGGTGCAGAGTGGATTAGTGCGAGAGTGAAAATCCTGACCTGCCCAGCCTGTGGAAGGTAGGGCTGTTGGGCTTGGTGACATTATTGAAGAACAGCTCCAGCTGAAAAGCATGAGGAGATGTCTCACTGAAAACACAAAATAAAGAAATCATGAGAAATACACAAGAATTCAATTCATTACTTTCACTATTCCCCAACTTACTCTAATACTTTGTATTATACAAAATAATGTGTATTTATAATGAAATCATTCTATAAATGGACAATTTGTTTTAAAGTTCTGAAAAACAACATTTGAATCAAAGTATATTCCCCACAACGTATCATACATTATGATATATTACAAATTTAAAGTTTGTTTTTCCAGGATGGGTTACTAATTATATATATATATATATATATAAAAACGAATACCACACAAAACTTATTGCTTGAAGGTTTAAAATGATCAAGAGCAGACAGTATTTAGACTCGCTACATTACGTGAAGAACTAATACTTAGCTACCTGCTGAATGTAGACCGGTAACTTTATTGGGCTTACCCAAATGCTCTGTTGTCAGGTAAACTGCTGTGAGCTTTGATTCCCGGAGGAATGACCCGCACCTCTGTGATCAGCACCCCGCATGGAAACCGCACCACATCTACGTTGGTTATCTAGACCAAAGACACATCCAAGTAAATACACTGCTCTTGATGCGTGATTATAACACAATATATCCCTTTATGATAACTTCATAATGAAAACATGACTGTGTGGACTGTAAGGAGCTAAGCATCTACCGCATTAGTTTCAAGACTAATTCAAAACTAAAAAAGTGCGTTGTTTGGATATGCTGTTGCTCAAATAAAGAGATATTTGCATTATGTACAAACGTTTTATTGAATAGTCTGCGTGTTAGGGCTTTTACAAAAAAAAATAAACAATTGCTAACGTTAGCAAGTTGCCGCCATTAGCCATGAATTTTAGCAACGTTTCTTAATATTCTCAATATCATAGACAAAAAGTTTGGACATTTTCAGTGTTTATAGCTTCCATTGAGTTGTTGGACGTGGAAACATCGGCTTTACCTCAGCACTCTGGTGCTTAAACGTATCTAGAAATAATAACTCCATTGAAGCCTCCCCCGCCATCGCTTTCTTGCTGTTCGCGGAGCACGGGCTACTTCCGGGGTTCTAAGCGAACACTTCCGGTACATCCACCTATCACAAACAAAACAAAAATAGTACCTACATAAATAAATTGTAATGCATTTGTTATTTTGTTGTTATTATTATTGTTATTTCTTCGTCTTTTTTTAGCTGATTTCACCTGGATTATATTAAATAGTAAGGATTTGAAGAACAATAAAATGTCCGTTTAATCACATGATATTATAATTTAAATAAGAAGATATCAGCTACAATGAGAAACATATAACATGCTACAAAGCGAGTTTTTAACCCCGGTCTCTATTGGGAAGAAATAAACAACAGAGATGTATGAAAACGTGGTGTTCTGTGCCACGTCCTACTCTCCACAGCACCTGAATGAAGGAGGGAGCAGGTAGAGTCACGTGGTCACACAGGTAGATGCAATACAGAAACAGGGAATGTTCAGCCATTACTCCGCGATGGTGACTGCAGGAGGCTTCACGTAAAACTTAACGCGCCACAAAAACTGGATTCACTGAGCTTCTCTTTGCGGTCAGGTGTCATAGTAAAGGTGTTCAACCTTTCCACTCCCACCGGTCACCTCTCCGGCCTGTGCTCCCAGACTGAGAAGAGTTTTTGGCAATTTCTGTGCTCAGATGACGGCGCAGGTAGATTACCTGGCGGTGGTTTTCGCTGCCACATCTGGCGCCAGCGGAGAGTTTCTAGGATCCGACGAGAAGGAACTCGTACAATTTGTTTGGCAGCTCGTGGATGTCAAGAACAAAAAGGTACAGCCTACCAATGTCTTTAGTTTGCTTAATTGTTTTATTAATTTTGCCTTGAAACCGTCTTGTAAAGGGAGGGGAAAAAACATTTAAGATTGGCAAATTATCAGCCTAGGGTTAAACATTTATCCCTTTATTTAAATTTAATTGAAGGCCTATTATAATAAGATTGCTGTTGTATATGGAGTTGTAAATAGGGTGTATAGTAAAACACTTGTAACTTGGGGTTAGGCAACATTTAATCAAGTTATGGCTATTTTCATTTATATGACTTGATAAATTTCCATAAATGCCTAGGATAACTAAATTATGAACCATTGTTAAATTATGTTTGCACATTGCACCACATCAAAGTAGATTGCGTTGCAGAAAAATAGTCTATCAATGCATTTATTTATTTAAATAAAGGATACAAATCCTTATACAAATCTATTGGTTAATTTACTGGAACAATAACGTTTTGTCTCAAGCTGACAAACATTATTCAATTAATAAAAGGACAGAAACTAAGCAGGACTGATTACTTTTCCATTAAGTAAGGGTCATTACAGCCTAAATAGCCCACATGCTATGTCAAATGTGATAAATACTATATTTTGTGACTCACACCACAGGATAAATGATTATCATGTCTTCTATAGCTAAGGTATATAGAGCAATAGGTTTATGTGTAAACTGTTTCAGGCCTGTCATGTTTTTTTCTCTCTCTGTCTGAACCAGTTGGGCAAGGTGAATGAGCTGCTCCTTAAGCCTGACTTTGAAGACTCTACTGAGGCAAAAGAGGAGGAGGATGTGGTGGAAGAAAGTGTCACTGAGGAGCATAGCTCTGGAGCAAATTGTGTTGCTACAGCCTCAAATCTAGAAACAGCTTTAAATCTGGTAATAATTGCTCTTCTCAACAATTACTTGGAAAAACTGTTCTGTTTCCTTGATGACCACGTTCTATACTTTCTTCATTAAATGTTTGGTCCTGGTCTTTACAGTTTCATCTCCAGCTGATAAATGAGGTGAACAGCACGGGCACAGGCACGTCAGTGTGTTTGTGTGCAGATGGGCAACTCCATATCCGTCAAGTGATTCACCCTGAGGCTGCGAGCAAGGTAAGCAAGATGGGTGGATGAACGCCCTTACAGCTGGGGCGGTGTAAACCTCTGCAAAACAAAGAAATATGTTGTATCAGCACCTTACTACTGTGTAAATGTACTGTTTCTATGGAAATCTATATTTATTTGGCAAACCTGTTTAAATATGAAACTATGTACATACATGCACATACCACTGATCATAAAGCCCTACATTTAGCATTACTGAGTAAACCCTGCATGTGCTACAGGGCTGAGCCAACAGCTGTAAAAAAAGATAGCTGTTCCAGCTGTTGATGTAACACACATCCGTCTGTGTTGTTTCTTTTCCCTCCAGAACATCCTGGTTCCAGACTGTTTCTACTCCTTTTTTGACATTCGGAAAGAGTTCAAGAAGAGTTTTCCCTCATCTGACCTGAAGGCTTTGAATGTGCACATCATGGCAGAATGTATCCTTTGTTGTCTCTCCCCTCTTAAATTTACTGCTAATAACTCTTGTTAAAAATAAAATAACTTGAAAATGTACAGTGTTGCACTCAGAAACACATAATAATACGTTTATCAGAAGTTTAAAAGCCACGGGTGTTGGCTGCAGGTCAAGAGGTTTTGAAATGCAAATAAGCACACAATGGCAGCTTCTTACATCTCAGAGTATGTTGATCCAACTGCAACACCACACATGCCCACTCAGACCGGGACAATTCTCCTCTTGCCATATTAGTTTACAAATTGTGTAAAAAAAAATAAAAAAAATCTTGTATTATTTTTTATTTATTTTTTGTCCTGTCTATTTTCCTTGACTCTCTTCGTCCACAGCTCTTGGCATACCGGGTGATGTACCCCTCATGTGGGATCCCTCAGCTGCACTGGATCCTGCAGCCATAATGCCCCCTGAAATGGCAGTACAGCAGGTCCAGACTATGGCCAGTATTGTTCTCGCCCTGCTTTCTGAGCCATTTTGTAAGTGGCCCTAATACATGTTTAATTGTTCAAATGTATTTTTAATTCAATTATTAAACCTAATCTCTGTGGTTTCTCACTACAGGCCATACATTTTCTAACCCTGAAAAAGTGAATGACAAGTTTGAAAGTGGCACTTGGTAATTAAAAATAATAGTGCTTATATTAACTAAATTTGAAAATAGCCTGCATGGATCTACCAGGCACAGCATTATTTTTCTATTTATGTTTCTGTGTAGCAGCAAAATGGAGAAAGTTTCTGATAACACAGTCATCCGAGCCAGAGGGTTGCCTTGGCAGTCGTCTGATCAGGACATTGCTCGATTTTTCAGGGGACTTAACATTGCCAAGTATGTTCATATTGCTCATTACTATATTATAACCCTTTTATGTTTATTCTCATATTATGGAGTTAACATAAGATGCAGTCCCAAGACGTCTTGTTTTTTTGTTCAGAGGAGGGGCTGCCTTGTGTCTGAATGCCCAGGGTCGAAGGAATGGAGAAGCTCTTGTTCGTTTTATTAGTGAAGAACACAGAGATTTGGCACTACAGAGACACAAACATCATATGGGCAACAGATACATAGAGGTAACCTGTCTAAATCTCGCTCTTTGACACTTTACCTGGGATTTTTATTAAACCATATTTCTATCTTATGACAGGTTTACAAAGCAACAGGAGAGGACTTCTTGAAGATAGCCGGAGGTGAGAATCGGTTATTATTTTAGTTTTTTCAGCAAATTTTCATGTTGGCCTAATTTTGATTATAATAGTTATTATGTGCAAAGTCATTTCTGTTTATTTAGTCCAGTTACTTAGGTTTGCTTCTGTGTCTTAGGTACCTCCAGTGAGGTAGCAATGTTCCTGTCTCGGGATGACCAGATTATTGTGAGAATGCGAGGCCTTCCTTTTACAGCCACACATGAGCAGGTCCTCACCTTCTTTTCACCGGGGGAGGCGCCTACTGAGATGTGTCCTGTCAGTGGGGGAAAAGATGGCATTCTATTTGTCCGATACCCTGATGGACGTCCCACTGGTGATGCCTTCGTTCTCTTTGCCTGTGAGGAACATGCACAGTCAGCCCTAAAGAAACACAAGGAAATCCTGGGGAGAAGATATATTGAGTTGTTCAAAAGCACAGCAGCAGAAGTCCAACAGGTACAGCAGGGTGGAAATGTGAATTTGGGTGTGTTATTGTACAGGAGTGTCTGCGTGCAGCATGTGTGCATACACTCATGAGTTTCCTTGTAGACCTGTCTAATGCTTTATAATTGTTTTCTGAATCACCATCTGCTTTATTTTTGAGGAGAAAAAATACACTTAAGAAACATATCTTCTAGCATGTTGGCTTAGACAATGCTGACAAAGTTTGGGTGTGTTTCTTTTTCAAATCACTTAATGAATTATATATTTTAAGGGTGGGGGCCTACAGAGCAAAGTGTAATGTGCTCTGCTTATATACACAGCTCCTCTTGTATAAGACTTTTTTGACATACTAGTATTTCCTTTCTGAGTTTAACACTGTGTGTGTTGATTTTCTTATCTCTTCTAACTGTCAAGTTTACAGCCCACATTGGGCCTTTCCTTTGCGCTTATGTATGACACCACTAGAAGTTTAATTAGGCTTTCTCCACCAATGCAAACATGCTGGTGTCCGGTTGGCAACAGGCCAGCTTCTCTCTTACATTGCAACACAACAGAAATGCGCTGTGGTTTTTTTTTTCTTTACTTTGTACTGCACTTCTGTAGAAGGTCTTCCTTCTCCCTAAAGGTCTTACACAAGAGGCTTTACTATTGTTTTGATTAAGTTAGTAGTTTTTTATAGGTATTTTGTTTTGTGTGCCTATTAGGTGCTAAACCGTTACTCATCAGCACCTTTGATCCCTGTGGCCCCTGCCCCATTGGTGTCGGTTCTGCCTGCAATGTCTCTCCTGCCCCCTCCTGGCACTGTCAGGGACTGTCTCAGACTGAGGGGCTTGCCATACACAGCGAGTATTGAAGACATCCTCAATTTCCTGGGCGAGTTTACACATGATATCAGGCCCCATGGCGTCCACATGGTTCTTAACCAGCAGGTACATGTAGGAACCCACAAGCAAGCTCACACCCATCACATCCTATACTTCTACAAAAATGTTGCTGATCCAGCTTTTTCTACACTGGTAGGGCCGTCCATCAGGTGACTGCTTCATCCAGATGAACTCAGCCGAGCGGGCACTTCAGGCCTCGCAGAGGCTCCATAAACATGTGATGTCCAGCCAGCGAGGGGCCAATAGTCGCTATGTGGAAGTGTTTCCGTGCAGTGCAGAGGAGATGGGCCTGGTCCTGATGGGAGGCTCGCTTTCACACACACATACACACACACAAACTCGGAGCAGAAGTGGGACAGGGCTCAGCCCACCGCCATGTAAGTCCAGACGTAAGTGCTGCTGGGAGCTGGGGGTGCTTCGGGACTGCAGGGTAGGTGGGTTCCTGCCGTTGGGGCAGTGTTGCTGGGTTTTCTTTGACCTAGAACTTTGAACAACTGGGACATCTGGTCTAAGCTGAAGAATTTAGTGTGTGGACTATCTGTGTTTAGTGTGAATCATTGGTCAGTCTGCATGCACTGAGAAACTGTTCATTCTGGACAAAATCTGATTGAAATCTGTAGATTAGAAGCATGTTAATTACTTTTAAAAATGTGATGTCTTACCACTATTTAATCATTCATAAATCTGAATGGGTTGGAAAAGTGTAAGCAACACATTTGGTAATTACCAACCAACTTAAATTATTAAAATGGCTTACAACTCTCCAGTCTTATCAGATTAGTAGTAGTGGTTGTGGGACTGACATACCTTAGGTGCGTGTCCAATCAGGGGAGCTGTGGAAAGGTGGGCAGAGCTCTGCTGCATAGAAATGTGCTTTGCACTCCGTGAACAATATTAGAATCTAACAGAAAATACCAATATCTTATTGTATATCCTGTACTTAAATTATAAAATGTAGAAACACTTGTACTTTACAATATAATACAAGTTTATTATAACATGTAAATAATGTACTATACTATTTTTTAACCATTCTATCCAAAGTTTCATAAATATAGTATAAATTTGTTTCTCACTAATATTTACTTTTTCAGTATTTGCATGTTTGCACGCATTCTGCCTTTGGACCCAATTACAAAATACTTTCACCTTAACTTACATTTGTCCGAGTTTGATTTGAGTATTGCATGTTTGTTTCTGGTCTGTGTAATTTCAGGTCTGTCTCCATCGTCATACTCCTTTGGCTCAGCTCCACCTGTTCTCACTGCAGAGGCTGCCGCTGCCCTCTACCCTCCCATTGGCCAAGTGTTGCTGGCCCCTCGCCCCCTGCCACCTGGGCATGGTTACTACCCTGCATCGGCACAGCTGTACATGAACTACGCAGCATACTACCCCAGGTAAGGGGCCGCTACAAAAATCAACATATAAAGCTACATAAATACACTACCAGTTGAAAGTTTTTATATATAGATAGAGAGAGCGGGCGGCAGTAGCTCAGTGGGTAGTGCGGTCGTCCTTCAACCGGAAGGTAGGTGGTTCGATTCCCGCTCTCCCCACAGTTCATACTGTCGTTGTGTCCTTGGGCAAGACACTTAACCCACCTTGCCTCCAGTGACTGTAACACTGGTAATCACATTAGAACAATGTAAGTCGCTTTGGATAAAAGCGTCAGCTAAATGAATAAATGTAAATGTAGAGATAGATATGTCTGTCATATATATATATATATATATATATATATATATATATATATATATATATATATATATACACACACACACAAACATTACATAACATAAGCAACTTCAGTCTTAAGAGGAATATATCTTGACCAAAGAGAATGGCTGGGACAAGGGTAGTTAATGAGTGAACACAGTGGTAAACATCAGTGACCTCTGCTTCTCACCAGTCACACCAAGAAAACAGGTCACATTTGACCAACGCCCATCATTTCTCTCTGTTTATAATTTCAGTGGGTCTTTTTCTGAGAATATCACATTTGATGTCATTTCCAAATTTGCCAGATTTGTTTCAAGTTGTTCTGTAGTTTATACTGTTTATTTTTTCTTCAGTCCACCTGGCTCACCTAACACCATAGGCTTCTTCCCATCCCCCTCCGCCCTGACCTCTCCAGGGGGGTTGATGCGCATGCCAGGCCTGGCCTACACTAGTAATGGAGTCAAAGACATCATTAATGCAGTTCAGGGGTACCAGGTAAGGGACACTCACTATTCATATAAAACTGTTAAGTTTTCTGTGTAGTTCATGTACCTCTGCAGCTCAGTTTTTTTATTCAAATCTTGTTTTGTGGTTGTGTTTTGTGAGGCATCCAATGTGTTTGCCCACAGGCTATCAAACCTGTTTATCCTGTCTACTCTCCCTGTTTTGTCTCACACACTGCTTGCTCAGACTTGAATCTAAGGAGCTCAGTCCGTGTTTAAAAAAAAAAAAAAGATAAACTCAGAGTGAGAGTGAAGAATCCCAGTTATATAATCAAGTGATCATTTACTAATGTTACTGAATTAAGACCAAGATCAGCTCTGACAATGTATCCTGAGTTTAGTTTACATTAAATAGTTGCCTGTTTCTCAGCCCGTTTTTCTGTCGCTTGCTCACACCACAGTACGCAGCAGACGATGCTCTCATGCATGCGCCTGTGCATGCACAGGACCAGTCCAGGACACTGCTTATGCAACCCAAAGAATGGGTGTGTATTTAAAGTGTCTGAGGCAGGTGGCAGGTAAGAATTGGCTGAGGGGGCTCAAGGGGGACATAGATGGAGCTTGTAGCATGTCTTGGGTCTTGACTGGTTGTTTGGGTTTTACAGGAAGGCACAGCAGTAAATTGCGTAGTATCTAGTGTGGGGCACTGTTCACTAACCATTCTGCTCAATTTAAAAATGAAGTTCAATGGTCAATTGAATTTCTTTTACTTCATTAGTGAAATGTTTTTTTGGAAACATTCACTACCTATATATACATTAATTGGCAATGAACCAATAGGGATACCTGGGTATGTTTGGTGGTGCTAAAATTTATAATTTACATTTATAAAAACATTTTTTTTTTTTTTGGTGATGGGTCATCTGGTACTCAGGGTTTGCGTTAAATTCTTTTAGGATAACACAAGTTCTCTCCCCTCCAGATTCCTGGAGACTCCGTTTCTGTTCTGAGCAGCAGTCTGATTGGTCAGTCCATGGGAGAGGATGCTTCTGTCATGTCCCTTCCTACTATGATGAATAAGCCCACAGGGCAGTACCTGGATCTGACCTTGCTGTAGGGACACACCCAGGCACACACATAAAGGTCATACAACAGTTCTGTGTATGTCAAAGACTATTTATGTATTTTAGGTTTTCTAAAATAGCTGTTTTAGATTTTATTTATATGTTAAAACTGAAATTGTATTTTATACCAAATCATTGTGGCTTAAGCCAAATAGCAATTGTCTGATATTGCACAGAGTGTATTTTAAAAGCTTTATAGTTTTTTTTGTTTTTTTTACCATGTTATGATAATATAATCATGATGATATATTTGAAACTAGAGAAGAATAATTTTGTGGCAACTGAGCTAACCCTTTTTACTGAACCAAAGTAAGATTGTATGAGTGTCTGTGAGAGGTGAGTATGAACATAATGCATGACTGTGTAGTTAGTTTTTTCATAATCTGTTAATGCAATAGATTTTTTGTGTATATACAGCTTGTATACATTACATGTGATTGTAAAAGCTTTAGTGCATGAAGTTAGTAGTAAAACCTGTTGAGATGTTTACATAATGCCAAACACAATGCACTGCTAATCAAAACTACTGATGGAAATATTTTAGCAGTATCTTCTTCCTATGTTACACTGTGAGTTTGTTCCAGCACCAGACTTCACCTACACCTCATTATCCCTTGTTCATGAACCTATGCAGGCTGTACGAGTCTGTGTCCATGTTGTATAATGCCAATGTTGCCTTGTTTATTGCTGTGGGGCCTTATCTTAACAGAGGACTGTAACCTAACCTCAGCGTTACATTCTTAGAGCCAGCTAATATCACAGGACACCAGCAAAGAGCCAGAGGTGGTCTCATCGACTGTACAACTCAAACGAGACAACAAAGCACAGTTCTTTGTACTTTCCTTTTCTCCTTTCCGCCATCTACTCTCAACTTATTGAGAGAACCTGTACAAAACAATCACTTTTGTCCTGATCAATTGTAGATGGGAAGATGAGAAGGAAAAGAAAATGAAGGACAGAAAACTGTTTATGTGAATTTAACTTGGGACATGTTCTGCTTGAGTATCTCCATGTTATTGTAACCCTCCAATAAGTCTTAATCCACCTGCTCAGGATGTCCTGCTGCCGCCATGCTGAAACAATAAACGTGAGATGTAAACTTTCCTGCATTTGCTGTGTACTCACTGCGTTTTAGATTTGTCAGAAGTACAAACTCACAGATGAAGCTTGTGATTACTGAATGTGGCTGCAGGCAAAACTGTGGGAACTCCCTCACTGTCCTCGACAATTACCTTTGAGATTCCCACTTCCACGCACACTGCTGCAAAGAGCTTATTGTCACTCAGACACACAAAACACATCTGAGAGGATAGCTTTTTCACTTGGTGGGAAAGGGAAGAATAGGTTGCAGGAAGGGGAAGAGAGAGAAGACAAAACCATGCAGACCCCCCTTCCCCCCTCGGGCTTATTTGGCATTGTGTAACACAATATTCTGCACCCCACCCAAACTTATCCCTTAAACATTCACTCATTTTCTCATCTAAACCAGAACAACTCCATTAGTGGCTTGCATCAAAGCACCCCTAACACATGCTTAACAGAAATTAAGTTGTAGTTTAAGGCAATATAATAGAAACAATTATAAAGTGAATCCTCTCATTTCAGCTTGATGTAAATATATTATACACCAGGCTAGTTTTTTGAGTTTTGTAAAATTCTCTTGTCGGGAAGTAAAATCAGGATGGATATCTGAATGCACATGAAATAAATTGTTGGGCAGTTCCTTCTTTCAGTCCCTAACGTGCACAAACAATTACATATAAGCTGCTGTCCAGACCACAGCACCTTGCCTTGTGTAATGTAGCTCACAGGAGAATAGTGTTAAGTCAGATTCAGTTACAGGTTGACTCATAGTAGCTTCTAGGTGTGTAGAGGCAGATAAATCAGTAATACCCTTTATAACAACATTCCCTCACAGGGTGGGTAAGGTGCACCAAACAATCAGGCATGCAGGGTGAGGCCTGTCCACATTCCCATGTTAGTGCAAAGACTAGAGATGCTGTTTTATATTTGTCAAACCAATGATGCAGTCTTTATTAAGATGTGACAAAGGGCAGAAACAATGCAACACATACAGAAGAGCAGCAGATCTGCCTCAGCTTGTGATAAAACAATGGCTGACATGGAGTTGTTAAAAGGGCAGTGATATGCTTAAGCCTACAGTGTAATTTGATTTCATTTCTGAACTTAAAGACTGTCTGTAAAAGATGTTACATGTGAAGATGTGTTGAGCAGCTGAAGAGCGCTGACTGTAGTTCTGTCACCTTCTAGTGGGCAGACTGAGATTACAGCTGTCTATTTTACTTTCGGTTTCAGGAGGTCTGGTTCTTGAGCCTTAAATATGAGAGTATTTAAAAGATGTGAAATGCTGATTAATGCAATAAAGAAAAGCCCACCTTGACATTTTGAACAAAAGGTAAGTGTTGAGAGATGACTATAGTATTTCACAGATGCTGTTTGAAACAGTTGAGATGTGGACACAGTGACAAGTTAAACCCCAAATAAATACAGAATGAAGGTATACACAATAAATTAGTGACATAACTTTCATGCAGGCAGCACCGGTCACTTCTGTAGCTTTGTAGTGAGTGAGTACAATCTCACTTAATACAGTTTTGGTTTGATGAATATAAAGTCATTCTAAATTAACAATTAAGCAAATATAACATCTTTATGCCTTTATGGAAATATAGATCTATACAGCTGAATATACACATATAATGCAAATATACAAATGTTGCAGCTGATGACTTCATCAGGTGTAGAGCACATGGTCTGCTGCAACTGGCGCCACAGGGGTCAAAGGTCACAGGTCAGAGCTCTGTCATCAGAAGGGCTCTTAAGATCTTTTCTCTATCCACTCTGGTTTCTTCAACGCTAAACAGGGACAAATGCGGAAAAAAAAAAATCAAACTGAGTAGGTCCATTATTGTTCAGAAGAGGTGTATCTACTCCACTCTAGCTATGTTTTCACTGCAACAAAAAGTGACCCAGATTTGATTTTTACAAAATCTGATTTCAGTGTGAGCAGATGTCTTTTTCTATCACTATGTATTTATGTCATTGTGGGACAGAAGACACACATTCATTCTGATTTCTCTGTTCACACCACTAAAATCATAAAAAATATGATTCAGTGATAAATGTCTGATACGACCAAATCTGATCTACTCCACTTTGGAGGCCAGTGTGAACATAGAGTGATTGGCTGTGAAGTGGAGCTCTGTTACCTGTCGTTCTGTGCAGCAAGGTAGGGGACCAGGTGAGGGATGGAGCTACAGTAGTATGAAGGGGAGAGGTGGGGAGAAGGCAAAGGAGAGGGACTACCCACTTCCAGAGTTGGCATGTTCTCAACCTGGAATACATATGCACATTTACTGACAACACAAATGGGATGTGAATGGCTGCAAACAAATATAAGCTGTTGAAAAATGTTGCTCCTTGTCGCTAATTATTAAAGTAATTAATGTGAGGTAAGGGTTAACAAACAAAAGCTGTCCCTGTTTAAATTGGTAAAATTATAAAGACATGTTTTATTTTAAGATAATAAATACAACTATAGTTGAGAGCTGCTCAAATGTGTAGTGTGTGAGTGTGTGTTACCTGTGGGTATATAGACGGTTGGATCTGTTTGTCCAGTGAGCTAGTCGAGCCTGACTTGGCTGTGCTCTGGGAAGAGATTGCTGCAAGGGCTTCTGGGAGGTTATCTTCATCTTCATGATTACTGGGGAGCAAGACATTTAGTGTGACTCTCTCTATGGGCCACTATTTCACAAACTGACTTGTTGGATACATAGAAAGGGGAAGTATACTCACAAGCTGAACTGTCTCACCAGTCGTTTTCTACGGTTGCTGCTAGGGTCGGCTTTAGTTTGCAGACTTTCTGGTGTTGAATTGCGCTCTTGTCTTTGCGGCGTCTTGTCTGTGGTTAGACTAGAAGCAGCCGAGTCTTGGGACGAACTCTGATACCTACAGACATAATAACACAAAGAGCATAATCCTTAAATACGATATTACACAATACAACACGTTCAAGAATAAAAGCATGTCACTGGCCTCTCACTGAGGGTCTCGTTAGAGCTCTTTCCTTGAGGTGTTGTTGGAGTGTCCTTCTTTAATACAAAAGAGAAACATCACAATGCCACAGTTTCTAAACATAATTCAGCTGTAACAGGTCTTCATTTAAATAAACCACAGTCCTAACCCTGAAAGCAGCATCCATCTGGGCCTTGAGGATATTACATTTGTGGTGGTCTGGCTGCATAGCAGGAGAGGCAGGGGGCTGCAGAGACTTCTCCGACAGCTGTTTCTCTTCTCCCTGGTCCATGGGTCAAAAAGGGAGGGTGAGTTTACATGGTTAACAGGTCATAGAGGCCATTGCCTATGAGGAATAAAATAACCTTGGTGTCCATGTTGATGTGCAGGGAAGTCCGAGGAAGAGAGTCACTATCGGACTCCAGAGCTTTGAGCAGAGACTGGGAGATGTCCAACTGATCTGCAGGACACTGTGCAGCTCTGCGCTCTAGAGAGACAGAGATAAGGTTCGGAAATTGACATCTCAATTGCACTAAAACCTGCATTCTCACTTGATGCACAAGAACAAAGTGGAATTGAATTGTTTGATTATAGTTATTAATATTATTCTGTAAAATGCATTCATTCTAAAATGACAATTCAACACAATCTAAGTGGCAAATCTTATGTAAGTAATGAAGCTATTACAGTAGGTCCATTGAGTTTGGTCTAGAATGAGTATTTTACACAGCAAAAATTGTGAACATGAGAAGAGCATCATTGCACTCACACACTCATCTACATTCACCACAGTCCCCTATCCTCATAGTCAGTACTCACTGTTCTTAAGGTGTGTATGGTAAAGTGTGTCCTGGCTGTGAGTGTGGCGGCGGTGATGACGATGGACCTTTCCAGAAAATGAAGTCTCATTCTCTTCTACGCTAAACTGATGGCCTGAGCTAGGGCCGCTCAGTGGGAAACTGGAAGCAGAACATTCAGGCAAATTGGACAAAATACAAATCCAAAACATAGTATAATAATAAGAAAACTCATTCCCTTTATGATCTTTTTATTAGGATTCATTATTGCAGCATCATGCATTTGAAGTAAACATTAAACTATTACAGTAAATGTAAACAGAATAACCTCATAAAACATAAAAACTCATTTTGGACACAAAATGAGTTTTAGCACACCACTTAGTAGCATCCTGTTTGACATTTCTACCCCGTTTCAAAATGATCTATATACTACTGTATATATTTAAAGCAGCATAATCCATAACCCAGTGATTGAGCAGGACTTTTGATGTCACGGCTCACTTCATTACAGTCTAATTATAGACACAGTGACAATTTAGCAACCAAACCATAAAGAAGATATGAAAAGATAACCATCATGTCAAAAGGTCCACATGCAAACAAAGGCACATAGGTATTATGGACTCATTTCAGTTCACGTGTTAGGAAAATGCTTTGTGAAGATGGACACACATGTACAAGGGTAGAAGTTAGTGTGATAGTGGGGTAGTGTTGTGAACAATGTAAAAAGCACTTTTTTTGCATAGTCCCACAGAGCTTCTCTCTTTGGGGCACATTCACAAGTCTCTTAAAGTGTTAATAGTGTCTTGGTTTAAATCAGCTGTCAAAGTGCAGTCATGAGTTTGTCCTTGTGAACCACACTGATGGATCCTGCCAAGATACTGCTGGTTCTCTCTGGGACAGGAGGGTGAGCGGACACGGGACTTGATGCATCCATAGATTTTCTAAATGCCATAGATGTCCACACACAAACACAGTACGGACACAGACAGACAGACAGACACATGAGGTTTATGACAATAAAATGAAGGGCAACATAAAATGATGGATCTTTTAACATGGACGCCTAATGGGACAGTCCAGTCTTACCTGTGGGGTGGAGTGTGTCCGGAGGGCTGCAAATAAACTGGGGAAGTGAGTGCCGGGTGGGCCATGTGCCATGAATCACGACCAACAGGAATGTTATGCTGGTACTAAAAAGAAAGGATTGGAAAGATTGAAATGAAATGTTGACCTGTTTGAAAGTAGGTCAACTGCGGTCACTCACTGGATGTAGGCCAGGATCAGGGCTGGCATGTGCACTGGAAAAAAAATGATAGTTAATATTAAAAAGACAAAATGAATCAATAAGTAACTTATGAAAATGTGTTTTTCAGGATTAAGGTCAAGGTTGAATGTTATAGGTGTAAATATTTATGTTTGTTTACCTGATACGTGGTGGCTTGGCAGGAGAAAAAGCAACTGGAAAAGCAAAAAATTACATTTTTATCTTTGTCAATCCCAGTTAAACTAGAATGTCAGCAGTTCACTTGTGATTATATCCCAGGGTTTAGTTAGTATTAGTTGTATAATATAAAAGAGCGGCTGTTGGTTAACCGTGATAGAAAAGCTCTTAATACAGCAGTAGAAGGGTATAAAGTAAATGAATAACTACTGCTTGCTTATTTTACCCCTGAATTTGCTGCTATTACAAATTACATTGAGGCACAGGGTAAAAAGACTGTATGACCTTCAGTGATAATGTGTCCTCTACAGAGAAGCACACACTGTTAGTCAACTGTGCTTTGCATGTGCTGATAAGATTCACCTTTGCCCAGGGACTGGGTGCGGGAGGGGTAACGTTTGCTCGGCCTCCTTTCAAAAGTGCTCGCCCTCCTCAGTCTGCCTCCATGAGTAGCCTGGTACTCTGTCTTACCACTAAGACACAAAACAGATGACACAATGACAAACAACACGGGATATTGCAGTTTGGCTCTGGTGATTGATTATGATTACAACATACAAAATCCAAAAGGGTTGCCATTATAAGTTTCCTCACTTTGGTAGGATTTACTTATGTGTAATTAGTAAAGATGGATATGTTTTTGGGTGTGTGACTTTATTTTGTCCACTAAAACACACTTTGCACTGCTTCGTTGGTGCTGCTCCAACAAATGAAAGGAAGTGGCCTTCAAGTGTGAAAATTTGTTTTCGCTATGTCTGTTAATAGTCTGACAAGAAAACAAACAATACGAAGGCAATATCTTAGTCGCCATAGGAACTGATCCATGTAACCATAGATACAGTGTAACCATAGCCACAAAGGCTCTGTTTAATGTTTCACACTATTCTCCATATGCTGTTGCCAGGGCTGGACATCACTGTCTAAATGACATGGCGTACTTGTTACTTGACAACACTCTGTGGTAAGTTACATTAGGGGTGAGAGCATCTGTACCTGAATCTGAAGTGGGAGCCCAGTCGTGTAAAGTCGCTGCGGTTGGCCTTGCCTGTGGCGGGTTGGCGTAACCGGAAAAAGGCGTGGCTCTCTACTGCACACTTCCACAGGGTTTTGCAGCTTTTGGCACTGGCCAGCTGAAACACAAATGTATGCTCCTGTTCCCGACCCTACACCGAATAAACACACAGTGAGTCATCTGACGACTGTGTTGGCAAATAAACAAATGTACATCACAAACCTGTTCGTCATCCTCAACTACGACCAGTGTGAGACGGCTCTTTCTGAAGTCCAGTCTAGTGATCTTGGGCCTGTTTAAAACAGTGAATATGAACAGAATTTTCACTCTGCACACGTCTGAAAAACTTAAAGCTGAAAAAGATATGTCGTGACCACTTACCAAAAGAACAGACCAATTTTGTTGGAGCCCTCAAATACCAAGATGCCAGTGGGCGTGAGACCTAGTGCATATTCTCCCCCGTCTCGACCCTGAATAAAACATATCACCATTATATACATGCAGGCAATCGTATTAAGTGGTTCTATCAATAACAGATGTTTACACACCTTGACAAAGTGCATATCAACTCCATAGAGCTCCAGCCACTTGCATTTGTTGAGGAATGATATTTCTGCTTGTGAAGGGCTCTTTCCCCTGTGAATCAAAACACCAGAAAAGAAAGTCATCACTCCCTCTGCAAGCTCTCGCCTGACACAGGGTGACAGCTCAGTCTGACAAAAGAAAGGAGTCATTTAACTTGTTGAACTGAACAGGTAATTGGTGTTAGCGCAGGAAAAGTGAGTAAGCGTGTGGCTGACTCAGTGAGCACTGCAGAATGCTGTGGAGCAGTGACGGTGACCTTACTGTGGGTCACGGCCTGGATCAGTCGGCTCGGTGAGGCATAGGGCAGAGTAGGGCAATGAGACTGCAGTTGGGTTAAATACTGGCTAGAATCAATCAAGACCCTTCAAGGTTTAATCTCTTAATCCTTCACACAGACCAGTGGAAGCAACACGCGGGACAGTGAAATTTAGACAACCTCATCAGCGGAAATGTTGGCACTAACAGGAAACAGCAGAATGACCTGGAAAGCGTCCAGGGAGTATAAAACAGCAAAGATATTATGTCTGGCAACTCTGTTTGGTCATTAGTAAGTCCTGGTTTGTTCTAGATGTAACTATAGACTGAACTGCTTTATATCCAGAAGACTGCTCCTCACCTGAGATCCAGCCACCTGCTGAAGATGTCCGCCTCCATGGCCTCAGTCTGTTTGGGGGTAAAACGAAACTCAGACACCAGCATGGGAGTGTGCTCTATGGGATCACAGTCTCCAAGCTCACCTGAAGTAGAAATACAACCAAGCATAAAAAACAAGGCTACAAGAACACACAAATGATTACATTTACAATCGTCCGTCTGTCAGTCAAACTCTTTAATGGGGAAATAAAGAACAAATAGAAGCACAGTTCTAGAAGGGACTAGGACAACATGGAACAACTTGTAAAGGATTTTTTTGTAATCCTGGGCAGCAACCTCACTCCCCCACCTATCAAAAAACATTTTACAGGGTTTGGTTTATGTCTATTGTTTTATTATTTGGGTTAAATTGTGATGTATTGAAAGTGGGACACCGATTCTCATAACTGATATGATGATGGGAACAGCCCATGTGCATGGCTTTTCCCAAATGGCAAGAAGGCAACCAAGTTTAATGTATAAATAAATAAATAATAACAGACATTGTTTGTTTTCAATTATAATATATATATATATATAAATTATAAACTACATTGTATATATTTAGTAGATATTGTTTAGCATCGTTATAGCTAAAAAAGAAAATAAATAGATGATTACTTACTCTGTAAACAATATGCCCCCAGCTCTACTGCAACGTCATATGGACATTTTAATCTGAGGACAGAACAAAGTGAGTTGTTTTCAGTGCATCATCACTTTCTTATAAAAGCCCATCCCATCAGCAGGGTGACATGTTATCATGTAAAATAAACATGAGCAAGTGCCAGAACTGTGCGAGAGTGTGTCAAGGAGAAGAGCAATCCTTTTTCTAAAATAGGCAGCCCTCCACAGTTTCTAATCTTGAGCTTTATAATAGACTAGGCTCATGGGATGCATGGCCCAGATAGAGACAGGAGTACCAGAGCTGAGTTTGTGTTAGTGTGAAAGGAATAGAAACATCATCATGAAGAAGCCCACAAAACCTGAGCTTCATTCACCTGTGTGCATGATAGCACAGGTGAATGTTGGTTTGTTGCACTCACAAACAAGTGTTGGTACAGTCTTATGTATGTTAAAACAACAGTAACAGATAAGATCTAGTTTGGAGAATGAGTATTTTTGCACATTCATGCTCTGGCAATGTAACAAAAATGATTGAGAATATTTAGAACCTATGAAGTATAAACACAGTATGTTCAGAGAAAGGTTACAGCAAACAATGTCTCATTTTAAAATCTCACAACTCAAACTACAGGCTCATGCTTTAACTTGGAGGTAGTACTCACTAGTATATGAGCTAAGACTATCTATATTAACAGAAACATGAGAGATATTATGTTCTAAAAACTAAAAAGAAAGAAAGTTTAGTTCATTTGTAAGTGTGTTGTAATTGTAAACAGAAACAGGTTACAACATGTAAAGAATAATACATAAATCAAGATTAAGTAAATATTGACTTATTTAAAGATTCTGTTTTCATATAAGCTTCATTGTTGTCAATCACATCTTTACGTTTCAATGTCAACACGGTCACTTTGGGCTTTTCACTAATTAAACGTTTATGTGCTGTTTGTCTCAGTCTTTTTGCTCTATCTGCCCTTCCCCCTATTTCCATCCACTTTCCATGCAACCTCCACCCGCCCGCCGACCCTCCCATGCTTTAATCCTCTCTTTTTCACAATCCTGCCCATACATCCCGCACCTTTGAGTTTCGCTAGTCTCTGGGGGATCGTAACAGGCTCAGGTGACAGAGTGCCTCAGACCTCAGTGAGCCTTGTTTTCTGACCGGCTCTGCTCTTCCACCTCCTCACGTTTACCCTCGTCTGCACACCCATCCATTTCTGCATACAGTAGCTCACTGACATAATTAAACCTTCAGACCCACGCTACTGCAGTGAAGCGCTTCTTGAAATTAAAAATCATTTGTCTATTTTGTGTTGAACACAATGTAAAGTCTTCCCTCATTTTAGGTGTGGCTTCTTTGTTTATTTTATTGCTTGCTTGTATGTAAAATGTGTCTGCCTGGTCTGTTTCAGGGCACTTCTGTGTTCTAACATGTTCTGTGCATTTATAACAGCAAAGAAACTTACTTGCCAGACAAGATGTCTTGTCGAAGCTGCAACACAAACAGATATCTGTAGCAAAAAAGACAAATTGTAAGGGTTACAAATGATAAAACAGAGATGTTTTTCCTTATCCTTGTCACAAGTCTCTGTCCGTTTGGCTTTGATTTGAATCTGCCCACAGCAGCAAAGTAATTAGCCTTTGGTCCCCTTTGGGCCTTTACACCAACCACATGAGAGAATAGAGTCTGTGTTGATAAGCCTTTTACCTTGTGAATTCCTCACGGAGGTTATTTGGCTCTGAAGAGTAGAATTTGACTCTGAAAAACAGTCTGTAAGGTGGCCCATCTACAACAAAGAGAGGTTATAGGTTATAAAGAAGGGGAGATAAACTGATGGAGGGAGAAAATTAAATAACTTAAATTGTCTTTTCTTCCTCAATTTTATCAGGTCCTGTAACTGTCTGGCTCATCTGGTCAATTCATGCATGGGCACAAATACCACTTCACTCAGACTTCTCTAGTTCTCTTCCTCTTTTTCTGCTGTAACCTGTTATTGAACAGTTGGTACAAAAAGAGCCGATGCACAAGTGGCCAACACCTGTCCCTGTTTCTTCTTTTCCACTTTCACTCCCTCCTTACACTCGCTTGAACCATTCATGGTCCCTGTTTGAGCAAACAAGGTTATGGCTCCTGGTGCACAAGCTAATCACCATGTCAACATTTGATAATAGGCCACCTGCTCCCACACTTACCTGCCACCACAGCACACACTACAAAGCAAATGGACCAGAGAGCAATTAGGGAATCCGGAAAACTTACCTCTGATCTGTTTCTTTATGAGCTTGGTCATATCGAGCCAATGCTAACACAAAGCATAAAAAAGAGAAGAGAGTAAGTTATTGGTCCTAAAAGACGTTGAAGTGTTATGTGTATATTTGTACTTACTGAGACTTGGTCTGTGTCCATAAACTGCAGCCCGAAGTAGTCAGTCTCTACTAGGTCTATGTGATACATGATTTGGTCAAAGAGGTCCTGGCCTTTGGATTTATTCTGTAACAACAAAGTTTATTCATTATTGAAATGTCTTGTTTTTTTAAGATGACGCTTTCTTTCCTAAAATTAGCTTTGTTATAGGTTTAGATGATGGATTTCCAAGTAATTTAAAAAGAGTCAGACCAAATAGGTTGTGATTTTCTGGATGTACCAAATCTAACCTGTGACCTTAACTTGACCATCATATTATTAATCTTTCTGTAGGTAACATATTTAGTTGAAATGTATGAACAATATTTGAATTCTATTAACCAACCAAACAGGGTTTTAACTGTCCTCTGATGCACATCATAATCAATCTCTTTCATAATGCAGCCAGGGTCACAGTTCAGTGGCCTGTGTTTACTCCAAAAAAGCATTCAAACGTCCTTTATATAATTTAGAGAAGTTTGACATACTTCTCTAAATGACTAAAAACTTGAAATGGCTAAATGGCTTCAAGTGAGAGTCACAGAAAGCTACATGTGGGTCAAAACTTAAAGGACATGGTCCAGGTGAAACTTCAACAGCCAACTGTTGATCCTGGAAACTTGAATCTGAGCAGTTGAGCAGTTGTACCTAGTAGCTACAGAGACCTTATTCCTGTGTGGGGCAAATAAAACACAGAGGGTGTGTGGCTTGTACTTTGGATCCAGATAACTGGTCCAAACTTCCTGGTGACTGTGAGGAAATCAGAGGTATTAAGGGATTGGGTCAGACTCATTCTGCAGCACATACAGTAGAGACGGACTGATTGAAACATGGAGGGGTGAGTCTGTACGGTCCAAAAGGTTTAACCTACACATACAATCACACATAGTCTACTGTTTACTTTCTAGACTTCATATTTTGTCATTTGGATCCATTTTGACATGAATATCTCACTTAACATTGAAGAGGAGAAAACACACACACACTCCTTTTTCTATTTCAACCATTATTTTGTGAAAGGGAGAAGTCCTTTATTAATTTATTCAAAAATAATTTTCTTTGCTTTGACCCTGGCAGTGGTGTAACCTGATTTTACCAGGACCAAGGGCATGTATTTTGTCAGAGATGAAAATAAACCCAAGGTGAAAAATAGCTTATTCTAGTAGACTTGTAATGTTTTGGGCATGTAAAGTCAAGTTGGATCTGTCATATCAACACAGATTACATATACAAGATATTTAGCATTTAGCCGATACAAAGTATTTATTGAGAGGTGACAATTCCAAATGCATTTGCAGGAGCATTTATTACTTTTCATTCAACGAGTAAACATCCTAGAAATATAGTGTTGTTTTAAGAAAGAGGTGTATGATAAGTTGGTTGTTGTTGATGGTTGACCGGTCTTTCCAAGCAGTCGCCCCCAGACTCTGGAACATTCTGCCCCCGTCACTGCGAGTGGACGTTTCTGTTGATTCTTTTAAAAAGCAGCTGAAGAAACTTTTTTTAAACAAGCTTTTAGTTGATTGGGCTTTTTATGTTTTTAATATTTTGTGGTTTTAATTTTTATTCTCAGTTTTATTGTTCTTTTATTGCACTTTGTAAAGCACTTTGTGATTTATATCTGTAAAAGGTGCTATATAAATAAAATTTACTTACTTACTTGTTGTGAGTCTTTTGAAAGGGTTATATAATTGTGAACACAGACATGTCAAATTTGGTCTAATGGCTACAAAGTGATAAGATTATTACAGAATGAATGATTTTTATGTAAACCTCTGTGGCTCTTGTCCAATAAATATTTGTGTTGCATCATACCACACGCTAAACTACTTTAGTTTTACTGCTGATAAAATAAATTGGGTCAAATTTGAGCCGAACTGTTCAAAATAATAGGATGAGAATGTCCCCAGCTGTCACTATGTAGCAGCCTGACAAGTCATGTGTCCCTCCGGGCTGTTGAAACCTGTGGGCCCTATGTGTCCCCTATAAGAGTATAGCCTAATTGCTGCTGGATCATAAAGCCTTTACATTCTTCCAATGCACCACAAAAGTGACGCACACGCACTCACAGTTGGCGCAGAAACGCAACAGCTTGAGTGACACACGCAACCTTCAAAATGAAACAAACGAAAAAAAAAAATCTTACTAGAAACCACTTACGCACGCTGCCTACACGTTCACTCATCACCAAAACCTACCTCTGAGACAGACGGAGCAAAGGGTAGGAGCGCAAAAGGGGAGGTGGACGAGTGTGAAAGCATAAGATCATGAGAAGGCAACAGAGGAAAGGAACAAGATCGTCAGGAACAAAGTGGCACATGATGAAAAGACAAGTAGTGACGAGTCTGTAGTCTAAGCAGATAGTCTAGTAAGATTTCACACAAAGTCTTGTCTAAACCGGAAAGTCATGTAATAATTGGCTTACAGGAACACAACAATCGGTAGTCTACACTCGTGCTCCTATAGGCTACATTTCATTGTTTGAGATCCTTTTACAGGAGACTTTCAAACATGTAGCCTAATGAACATGTTGGTTTTAGATTTGGTGCTACTTTAGCCTCTTTTTTAAAAATAGAAAAAACTGTTGCATTGTCAATAGGCATTCTTATTTTAAACAACTGTATGACAAATGAGCAACAAGAAATAATTTACTGTGCACTCTTTCCACACATCTATGGACCCTAGTGTAGGCCAGGCCCACTGTTGAACAACTCCTATTGTAACCCCTATAGCCTAATTTGTTTACGCTCGGATGGAACGGAACTCACAGGCAGGTCCACGTTGACGTCTGATCCGTCCAGCAGCAGCACGCGGCAGGTGATGGTGGTCCTGGCGCCTTCTGCCGCCGGGATGTGCACTGATGTCCCCCCGGTCACCACAGCCGGCGCGTGTACAACCTGCTGCTGGTGGGCCAGGAGAAGGGGGTTCCCAGCCACCCCTCCACCCCCTCCCGCGCCCCCCTTCCCGTCCCGCTCATCCCTCTCTCTCGTCTGGTAGCGGATCCTCGAGCGGCGGCTGAATGTCCGGCGCAGAAAGCCCATCATCTTCCTGGTCAACGACAGTCGTCCTCCCGGCAGGAGGAGTCCTCCTCAGAGCTACAGACTGGTTCTCAGACGGAGGTTCACAGCGGCAATACTAAGTGAATGAGTAGGCTATAGGCTTTGTGACTAAATTCACACGCAGCCACCGCGAGAGGACCCACTTGATTTTAGCGTCAAGTAGCACCTCTCGCAGAAACACAGCCCTCCTCCTCCCTCCGTCCTGTCCTCGCTGCACCTGCTTTCTCTGAGCTCGCTGTTGCGCACCGACCCCTAAATCCCGGAGAAAGCCCGTCCGCGCTCCACACTTGGACCCCCGAGTGCGTGTACGTGTGTGGCGGGAGGGGGTCGCGCTCTAACTCACGGACCAAAGCCGGCGCTTGTTTTCCAGTCTCACCAGTGAACCGAAACTAGTCTACCTAACAGGTAAAAGTCATTCAGGGAAACTGGACAAACAGCCTGATCTGCGCATGCGCAAAACAGCACAAAACAAACTTCTGCTCCTCCGACTGGAGTCGATATCGTTAAACCAGCGCCACCTGCCTGCCATGTGTTCGCCTGACGGCACTGTGGAGGAGTGAACTTTATCAGTTCAGTTTATTCAGATACATTACAAACACTGCCTACATTTACCCAAATTTATGCTGAAGTAGCCTTTACTCCATCAGCAAATTCAGAATCTATCATCTTGTAGGCTAACTGTATCAAAGCTGCTGAGATTATACACTCCCTGTTGCAAAAGTACGCTACATTAGGTTATCAGTCTTTAGACAATATTCTACCCCTAAGCAGACGTTTGGTGTTGTTTTGTGATGCTGGGTAGGCCAAATTTAGAAGCTTTTCCACTGAAGGTCAAATGAGCAAGACTCAAGCAGGTTGCTGTCAGCAAGGTTCACTCACAATACACAAGGACAAATGACCAAGCCAAACATTCTTAAAAATCTGTGTATTTATTGAGCGATAATAATTTAACTTGGTTAACAGTGTGTGGTGCTCCTTTGGCAGATAGTCTAAAGCTGTCCACTGCGAGGTATCTACCGTACCGTTCTTCAGAGCCCGCCCACAAAAGATCCTTGTTTACCTCTGCTAGCCTGTTTGATTCAGCGATTGGAAGCCATCAGTCTAAGGCACACTAATATAAATAAGTGTAGACATTGATGCTGCGTGGCTTCTTGAACAGAAAGTAGCAGCTCACACAAGTCACTATGGAGACAGTAGCCTTTACGAGCTTAATGCATTCTCAGCAAAACCTAAGGCCTACTAGGTGTACAACATGGGAATCTTGACTAAACATTTTACTGACAGCTGTGCTCTGAGGATAGTTAGACACTTATGCATGCTGAATACTGATCCAGTAGCAATGACTTCTTCAGCTGGAGTCAGCTTCTGCGAGACGAGGAGAAAATGCAAACTTTTGGTTTGAATGATTAGGACTTCGGGTCTGCAGTTGTTTCTCTTGTTTCTCCTTGTAGACTCGCAGAATGGCCTCGCACACAAACTGGAACTGACACTAAAAACACACACACAACAAAATATAATTAACAGCAACTTATTAACAGAGCCTAGTTTGACATTAACACAACCTTTCAACATGGATGCTTGTCTTGTGACTGTGCAAGCTTCTCAAAAAGAGATGGAGGAAGCATGAGTATTCTTCCATCAGCACAAAGCACATAAGGGACCATATATCCATTCAAAATAAGGGCAATAATGTCAGCAGCAGCAAAAGCTTGTTTGTCATTGTCACACTTAAAGAATTGCCTTTCAATACAGTTTCCTTTCAGTTAATTAGTAGAACAAAGTCTTGATAACATTTTTGGAAGAATTTGTATTTTTAATAACTCTTAAGATGAGGATGGTTACGATGTCCTCCATCAACCAGTGAGTAAATCCTGGGGGACAAACAGGAAGTACAGTGGACAAGTTTAGTTGAATAATTTGTGAGGCTTAATGATAGAGCGGTCGTCCTAGAACACGAAGGCTGGCGGTTCGATTCCTGCCCCACAGTTTATGCTGTCGTTGTGTCCTTGGGCAAGACACATAACCCTCCTTGCCTCCAGTGCCTGTGGCACTGGTGTAAAAATGCCTGAGAATGTTGGTGCAAAATGGCTGCCACGTCTCAGTCTGCCTGCCCCAGGGCAACTGTGGCTACAGATGTAGCTTACTACCAGTGTGTGACTGGAGTAAATTATGAATATGTAAAGCGTCTTTGGCTATCTTTAAAAGACCTGTACAAGTACTATGCATTATTATTTGCATTCACAACCAAATTATAGACATAAATATAGCCTCAAATACTTGACAAAAAGAAAAAAAAGAGTTTAGGCAAACCTGAACTGTATTTTCATCCACAACTTTAATTACTGCAATGATCTTGCTTTTCCAATTAAAATATAAAACATTTTTTGCATAAAAATGTATAAATCGTGTAAAATTGTGTGAGCATTGTGTACCGTAGTCTGGACCATCATGGCTCGCTGATTTCTCAGTGTTTTCACAATTTCCATGGGGAACAATGGTTTACCCTGATCTAACAGAGACAGCCCCGTTTCCATGGTGATTAGAACACCTGTCCGTCCAATCCCCGCGCTGGAGTGATTCAAAATAAATACAGCATTAATTGACAAATAGAGGCAGGTACAACACATACAAGCTGGCCTGCTGTGGTTATTGCAAAGCGTGTACCTGCAGTGTACCATTAGTGGCTCATCACTTCTCCTCCTCTCCCTCACAGAGCTGACAAAAAGCAGGAAGTCTGAAGGATCATCAGGTACACCGTGGTCCGGCCACGCAACATATTGTAGGTGTGTGACTGAACGTTCCTCACCCAGCTATAAAAACAAACATGCATTAACAAAATTATGTAGATCAATACCAAACTACAATATGACACAGCAGTAGAGAGACCCAGATATTGGGAAAAACAGAGAAAGTGTATGGAGCACAATTACATGTGAAGTCAGTTTATATAGGGAAGAAAACAGGTACATACAAAGATGTAAACACAAAGACAGATGGAGCAAGAGAGGGTGGAAGGAAACACCATAGAAAAAAGTGCTGACTTTAGACTTTGTAATGGGCATGTGGCCTGTGAGACCATGCAGGATTAATTCGCACCGCCAGAGGAACAGATGGGCCTACACAGCACTATCCGTTTGTGCACTCATACTCCATGCTTCCTTGATCACTAGACATCTATTTACCTATTTAACAAAGTTACAAGCTATTTTCATGTAAAAGCGTGATCAAGTACCACAAGGTGTTTTTCATTCATTGCATTTCTTCCTACTTCTTTCTTCTTACATAAAAAGTCTATGAAAGTTCTCAGTCATCCAGGTCATCTTGAAGAAAAGGTTAAAGCAAAAGCATCTGGAATCAGTTTTCAAGGTGAAGATGTTTTGTCTCTAATTCCAAGAGACTTTATAAATTCAGAGAGCAACTGGTAAGAGAGCTGAGCTTATATCACTAGAGGGAGGGGTTTAACCTGATGGACCAGACTGGTCTCATAGTCGTTAGCTATGAAAGAAGTGTGACTCCTGATGTGCGAGTAGTTGAAAGCTCAGGTGAGTCGTTTGTGTCACTGTTCCATGCAGGTGTTGTTGTTCTAGAGTCAAACTTTTTGATTTAGATTTCAAAAAACCTGAAAGAGGTCTGAAGGAAGCCATTTTTGTTTGGTTTCAGGTTAAAACCCTCCCTCTAGAGATATAAGCTCAGCTCTCTTACCAGTTGATCTCTGAATTGATAAAGTCTCTTGGAATAAGAGACGAAACAATTTCACCTTGAAAACTGAGTCCAGAGGCTTTTGCTTTAACCTTTTCTTACATAAAAAGTACTTTCAAAACCACTGTCCATACAAAACTATACTTGTAGAATTTGTTGATACACAATGGTCATTCCCACCCATGTACACCTACAGAACAGCCCACCCACTTAGAAGGGACTTATAATGACTGAGGATAGTTTGCCAGGAGTAGCTAGAGCCTGTGGTGAACTCTGCTGTGACATATGGCACAACCATAGTACAAGCTGTAACAAGCATACACAACAAATGTCAAGGTCCTATTACCATGTTGTTAAAACTGTAAACATTTGGTGGTTACCACTGTACCTTTGTGTGAGTCAGAGTAAACTGCCGCGTCACATAAGCCAGGTTACACTCCTCTGAGTGACATTTCACTCGCATGTACCCATAATCCTTCACTTGTGGCGGATGAGGCCAGTATTGGTGGCACTTGGTCTGCAAGAACATGATAGTCATCAAATGGCATTACAATTTTCTGCTGCTGTTGAGCTCTGCATTGCTCATGTTCTCTTGAAATGTGTCTCTCAGCAGTATAAAAAAGTACAAATGCAATTCATCAGGAGCAGCAGGTGAAATGATTAACATTTTCTTTTTAGTGTGATCCTTGAGAGGAGAGAAACTCATGCCACTTGACAAATATCAGGAAAAAGTTAAATTAATGAGAGCATATGGTTACTAAGCAACAGACAAGTTGGGGCAGGTGAAGCTTCATTTAACAAGACCTTGACAACTCCTGTGCAGATTTGTCTTCCTTGAATTTGTTCTCACATTAGCTTTAATTTCTAGCTTTACCCTGACCCTGAAAACTTGTAATTACGAACTAATATTAATAATCATATTCAAATAAAAGAAACTTTATGCAACTTTATTGAAATAATATTGTCTAATTGTTTATTGTATAATTGCTTTTGTTGTAGTTACATAGAAGTGTGTACTGTATAAAAGTATGAATGTGTATGTATGTATACCCGTCCCCTCTCTGTCAGAGTTGTAAGCATGATGATGGTGTGTGTTTGCTGCTCCCAAACACTCTGCCAAAAATGAGTGCAGGTCTGTGGCAATGGGCCCTGAGCAGCAACATAACGTAAACAAACACCAGACACTGGGGGCGCCACCTAAGAGACAAATAATCACCCAAAGATGCACACAGACCAAACAAAAGATGAGTTTACATTAAATTTCAGACAACAACAATACCAAGCAGAGTATTGGTGATAAGCACCTTTATATGGCTGGCATTGATGTAGTCTTCCTGGCCCTGGAGAACAACTCTTGTATCATCATCTGCAAAAGAGCATGAGAGCAGCAGGAAGGTCACAATGAAGCTGTCAACGCACCACAGGCGCAGCACATTAAATTTCATGAGTTGTAAAAACAATGACTTTCAGATTAAGGATAGATAAAGTAGAGCAGATGTGGGGGTGGAAGGGAGTGATGAAGGACAGTCACAATACACTTACAAGGTAAAATGTCTCTATAACGATTCTTATCGATGTTCTCTGGAAGCCGAGCACAGTCCAGGGACATGCTTGGCTTCCTCCTGTATAAATTCTAGGAATAACAAATACGTAAACACACAAAGTCATAAACAAACAGAAACATAGAAAAATACAGCTACATATTTTAGGCCACTAATGTTATAATGACTTGTTTTTGATTGTCAGCAGCACAGAGACATACAGGTCAAGGGCAACATCTGCTTCAAATTCAACATAGAAAATAAATAAATAAATAAATGATACAGTATAGGCCCTGAATAAGATAAACAAAATGCTCCTACATTAAATGATTTAGGCTTATATTTATCCCCTCTGTCACAATCTGCTTATTAAATACCTCAAAGTGATAGCACAATGTGCCAGACTGTATTCCTTTCTCCAGCTGTTTCATTGACTCTTCCAGTGTTGTGACCTGTTCTGACTGGACAGGGGACTGTGCCTTGTTATCCTGCGATTGGCAGGAGATTGTAAGAGCAGGAGGCAACAGCAGCAGGGGTGCCACACGGCTGGCTCCTAAAATACAAGGAAAAGCACAATAATACTGAAAAAATTAATAAATACAAAACATAGATGAACTCAGAACAAACACACACCTTTACGTTTGACAAGCAAAGCCAATTCTCTGGAGTGCGACTCTCTGCTGGCTTTTATAAACATGACAACCTGGTCGTGTGTGTGCTCAGAAATGTCCCGACCGTTGATGAGGACAACAAGGTCTCCTTCTAGGAGTTTAGGTTCACATCTCCCTGCCTGCAAAGCAAAGCAAAAAGATTTAAAAGCATATTTCTGTCAACAAAATTGACGGTTTATTCAGCTAAAACATTTATCTTAGCTTTATCTTACTGGAGAATCTGGTTTAACGTGGGATATGGCAAGAGGCATCTTCTGATCCACTCCACCCTGCAAGGACATGGATGGGTATCATCATAATAATTATTATAAACAGACAAATAATTTACTACAGTTATTAACTGAGATTAAAAGACTCACTTTAACGTTAAAACCAAACTTTCCTTCATGATCAGGGTTGATGTGTATTAAAAGGAGGTCACCATCGCTGGGGGCACTCTGAAGAATTATGAACAGTTAAATTAAGTAAAAACACAGAATAATTTTATGCTGGTAACAGTACTGACTTTGTTACTGCCCGGAAAGCTGTGATCACCATCTTCTTCTCCAATGCTATCATCATTTTGCCCCACAAGCTCATCTCGTCTTTGGTGACTAAAGAAGACGAGAGATTTTAGTCTGCCTCTTTTACAAAATTAAAACAAATAAGACAATAGTAAATTTTAAATGTCAACGTGTTAAACATAGGAATTTTGATTTGTATGTCAACACCTAGATGAAAACAAAAAAAAAAAAAGGGACAAACACAGGCTTCCAGATACTAACTGATGTGTTGAATTATCTCCTTCACTCTCCCGGCTGCTCACAGACGCTCTGTAGGTGTAAAAGACATCCTCTCCCTCAGACATATCTTTCAGATCAGTCGTCAGCTCCATTGATGATGGTCGAGGTTTTGAGACGCCATGGCGAACTCGAGGGCTTCTCCTGTCATTCAAACAATGGTTGTTTGTTTTCATCAAATAAAATAAAAAATACAGTATGATGTAGATCATTACTACAAGTATTATTTGTGGATCAGGTTTAACTGTAGGTCGCACCAGTTTGGGGTAGACGGTGGAGATCTGGAGGGAAGACTCTTTGTCTCAAGGTGGTCTGATGAAAGTGAACGCCGTAAGACTGGATTCCAAACCATGCCCCCCACCACTCGCTGACAGACAGGACCACTGCAAGTTACATTTATACAATTAATAAAAATGTTTGTATCACATGCTATATAAGAATACAAAAAATGGGAACGTAGATACTCATATATACCTTTCTGTCTTCTGGTTTCCAAGGCCTAAGTGTTCGGTTATAAGCTTTTTGTAGGTCTGAAGAGTGCTTTGTTTGGGGCTCTTTGTCATACAACTGGAGCTAAAGAACGTGTGATGATCTACGCAGGACCTCCAGAGATTTTTACAGCTCTTAGGACAAGGAAGATCTAAGGACATCACACAGTCCTGGGTCTCTCCCTGTAACATGTAGAGATTTTTTTTACTTTAAAAGAAAACAGCACAACTAGCCTAGACCTGTAATGTTTATTGTACATGACATCTATACATCATAATATATTGAAAAAGAAAACACATGAAATGAATGGAAAATAAGGAAAAATAACTCACATGTTTATGTTTAAGATGTATTAGAAAATGCTTTCTTTTAAAAGAAATCTTGATAATGTTCCCCCTGTATATAACAGAGGTTACTTTTACCTTAAGGCAAAATCTATAATAATACCATCATCATTATCAAAATATCTATAATAACCATCATTATTATTTACCAAGGAAAGAAACTGGAGCAAACAGTGTTGCAGAAAATTGCAACCCCACTTGAAGCCAAACCAACCATCAGCGGGGCATTGTTAGCGTCCTAATAAAGTAGACAGAAGGAAAGATGACTCCGACAATGCAATGGAAATATAAAAAGCAAAGACTGAAAAATTATAAATAAAGGTGGCTTCAATACCATTGCAGTATGCAGCTCTACTCCATACAGTTCTAGTGTCCGTGCTGTGTTGAGAAAACACAGCTCGGCCTCGCTCTGCTTCAGTCCTCTGAGAACACACACACAGAAATCAACAGGGAACATACTGCACAGCAGCTCGGTTGTTTATGCATGGTAATATACTGTATAATCATCTGACTAAATTACTTGTGCTGGGGATGTAAATCCTCCACTTTGGACAGGAAGTCTTCATCCTGCTCAAGGATAAAGTGGCACTTTGAGAGGTAACCAGGGAGTAGAGGAGGACAATGATCCCCGAGCTCAGCTGTGGGTTGACAGAAAAAAAACATCACAACAGATGTTAATTTTAAGATACAATGAATCTAGCGTGATAGAAAAGTGCTATTGCTAATTAAGAACATTCACAACAGCAATAATTATTCACAAAGTTAGGTGTGGTTTCAGGAGGGTTATGCTTATACTTACATTGGACTGCATAAGAGGCCAGTACTACAGCTGCACTCAGCGGGCACTTCAACCTGCAATCAAACTCAGCGATTACATTTTACAACAGCCATACACAACCTGTGTGTGGTTCCTTATAAATATATGTGTACACTGACCGTCCTTCTCTAATGTCACTCCTGATCTGAAGGAAGTAAAGATGCCTGCGGTGATGAAAAAAGAGGAACCTTACCACTCATTCCTAACTTGTCAACTGTGAATGTGATTATGGTCACTTTTACACTAGTTTAGAGCTTTTGTAAGAATCAATAAAAAAACAAAGCACATAGTCTCACCTCGTCTGTTCATGCTGGAGAGAGTTAGGATCTGAGATGAAGAATCGCACTCTGAAGTTCAAATAAAAAGGTGATACAAGACCTGCCCAAATAGCACATGTAAAAGGTCACCAAAAGGTTTTACAAACAATTATTTAGTAGTAAATAATCCCATGTAAATATTTTCAGCAGCTAAAAAGTTGCATACCTTTTATCTGTTTCTTCAACGGTTTCTCAGGCTCTAACCATCTCTGAGAAAATAAAAATAAAAGTCATAAAATGTAAAGGCTAACCGAGCTTAAACAACATGCAAGTATGCCTTTTGGTTATCATGATGGAAACAGCTATTAGTGATTGCAGAACATTGCTGTTGTCTGAAATTTGCAGCAGATGAACAGTAAACTCACAGGAGAGTGAGTGTTGGCAGTGATAGAGGCAATGGCTGTGCTGGTTTCTCTGATCTGCAGACTGAAGAGCTGCCTCTCTTGTAAGCCCAGGTGGTCACATACTTGGTCCAAGAGAACCACTCCTTCATCCTGTTTCTAAAAGAGAGAAACAACAAACAACAAAATAATCAGCCAAAAAAGTGGCATTTAACAGATGCTTGCTTAAACCTAAAATTAACAGTATTACATAACTGTGATATGTAGCACTAACTATTTTTGTTTCATGAACTATATTGTATTTGAGCAAATGTAGTGAACTAATGCACATAGGCTGAAGCAAAAGTACGGCAATTTTGTAACTACCAGTATTTACTGTTTTATTAATAAAACAGCCCGCAGCTTATATAAATTGTATCTTCCTTCCTACTGTTACTGAAAACGTATTCGCAGCCATTTACGCCACAAGATAACCTTCTTTACTGTAAACTGTGCTAATATTTCTATTAAGCAACAGAAAAACTTCCAAACAAAGTGTGATTGTTATTCAAGCAACATATAGGGTAGTGTTTTGTCATCCCCCTTTTATATAAACAAGGTGAAAATCTGTCTCCTTTATTATTTAATATCTATATTAATGATTTATCTAGAGAACTGTAAGATTCCCTTGTGGGAACCTTTGTTATCAATCACCTGATGATATGATATGAGGATGTTAAAATGTCCTGCCTTTTACTTGTGTGACAACCCTCTTGTGACATGAAAATGAAATCAAATACCTTGGTCACTTTTTAACAGAGGAGTGAACCGATTACAGAGATATTCAGAAAAATTGTCGTAAACTCTATGGACACGCCAATATGTTGATTTGTAAGTTTAATATGTGCTCTCCTGATGTCAAATGTTCTCTGTTTAGAGCTTTCTGTACACCACTGTATACAGGTCATCTCTGGTGGCGCTATAGAAAAAGCAGTTTATGCAAACTCATTGTGGCCTATAACAATGCTTTTAGGTTGTTGCTTAAGGTCTCGAAATGGCACAATGCCAGCCAACTGTTTGTGAACGCTCAATGTGAGGCACTGCGAAGACAATTCATTTTTAATGAGTTGGCTTGGCTGGAGGAGTCAGAAAACTCCATTTTATTTTAGTTAACCTTTATTTATCCTGGAAGGTTACACTGAGATGACAAATCTCTTTTGCAGGGTCCTGTTCCCATGTGTGTGTGGGGGACTGTGTTTGGTGGTAGGTGAAACCGAAGCCCCCGGAGGAAACCTACGCAGACATGGGGCGAACATGCAATCTCCACACGGACCTTCTTGCCATGAGGCATGAGTGTGTGTGCCGCAGCCCACTGGATAAACAGACATATAATGGACTAAACAGTATTTTAACTTTATAATGCATTTTTAATCTATTATTTGTTATGGACCAACTTTGTATGTCTAAAATAAATATTTAGTTGAATCAAGCAGATTCAACAGAGGAGCTTAGTAGTGCAGAGTTTAATACTGGGATCATATACTACCACAGCTTTTTATTAGGATTCACATAAAAGATGTTGCATAACCTACCGGGCACAAGTGTGACTGCTTTTAGTGTGTGTGTTGTTACCAGTGTTTGTGCCCGCTGATGCTCATGATGAAGTGGAAGAACCTAATAAACTGTGGAAAAGGTAAGCTTGTCCTTCAGCCAAGGGCATAGTATTAATCACAAGATGCAGATCAATGGGAAGAGGAAAAAAAATGTGTCCTGACACTAAGATTATTACTGCGGTACAGGCTGATTGGAGCAACATAGGATCTCTTCAGTGACATACAGGAAGCTGTGTGTGTTTGTGTGTTGTACGCACGCTAACTCTGAAGGCCTGGATGGTGCCGTCCAGCAGCTGAACCAAGCATAGCAGGTCTGGTTTTGGCATTTCTGTTACCACGGTAACTCTGTGTCCCTCTCAAGTCCCTGCCCTGAGATCATCACCGAGAGGAGACCTGGAAACGCACACAACCACAAAACATTGTCAGATGTTGTCAGGCTGTTGTCAATGAGAGCTCCTCCCATGACACTGTTTGGTGAGTAATAAAGTGTATTCTTTGGCAGTGTTGCATTGGGCTGCGTGAGTAATGCATTATGAATGTAAGGAGTGACTGTGTGTGTGTGTGTTTGTGTAATTCGTTATTATTTGGCCTGGGTCTGAACATGCCCCTTTCCTCTCACTGCTGCTCTTCTTCTGCATCTCCCCACTTTTCACAAGCAGCTGAATGATAAGAATGTTAAACATTTTTAGAGTTGAACACACCCAACTACAAAGCATAACAGATCTCAGACTAGCTGCTTGAAGCACTGCATGCTACAGCAACGGAAATTATACTTTAAACCATCAATGCATGTCAGTGCATGAATTACAATACACGCTCAAAGCCAAAATGTTGCACAGGCTTTGACAGTGTGTCTGAAGTCTAAACAACCTCCATGTGCACTGTGTTGGTTTTCAGGTGACCTATTAATGGATTTCAGCTAGTCTGCCTAACAAGGCTTCTGAAAGGACACAGGGTTTGAGTTAATATTTGAACACTGGGACAGACTCTGAATATATTAACACAGAACTGATTCTCGTAGCCACTTTCCATTATAACACTGAAGACAGACAAACCTATGCCTTTATAGGCTACTGAATGCTGTATATACACAAATATGTACACACTATGATGCATAATGTTTCTGATTGTATGGTCTCTACATGAGTCCATACAACACAAAGCAGCTATATACAAACTATACCCAACGTGGCAAAATACTTTTTAAATCAAAAACATCTAATAGCATTAGGTTACAATGTTCGGTTCTGTCACAATTGTTTACGGAGTACATTTCAAACATGCTAGTTCTAGTAGTTCAGATACATTTTTGAACTAAAAGAATAATGTTTATGTGCTAGAGCTACAGCAGCCGTCGATAATGAACTCAGTTAGACCTCACTGTACTTTGACCCATAACGCAAACAAGGAACCTGTTGACAACCTGAGATTTTCTCGAGCTACACCCAGGGAAAACAACGCCGCACAACCAAACTTTCTTTTCCTGACATTACTCGTAGAACTTGGCTAGGAAACTGTTTTATTAAAGAATAACGATACATGTTAAATCCACTGATACCTCTGTCGCATCGCTTTGGGGGTCGTTCATATTCATCAGCTTCTACGCTTCAATAAATCCAGGACTAGGGGCGTCGGAGGAGCCAGGTATAGTTAGGTAAATATCCGGGACAAGTTTCATCCCTGGCTGCGCGGCCCCGCCCCTCGACCGTGCGCGCTCCTGAGGTTTCTGGGACGCGCTTTTAAAGGCGCGAGAATTTAACCCTGAGAAAAAATAAAATAAAGCTCAGAAACAAAACTAACTGCTTTATGTAAGACAAAAACTGCATTTGTAATAATTGTAAAGATGTACCAATTAAAATTTCAAACTATCTAGGCAGAAGGAAAAGTCTAATTTGTTTAGGTATAAAAAGTGTTTTTGAACTTAAATGACAGAAATAAAATTAATTTTCTTTTTTACCAATATACTCAAATCAAAGCATATAGGGAAATGTAAAATTAAATACGCCTCGTTATAGGCTTCCAACTGCGTTGCCACTACCTCATAGATTGTAAATAAACACTACCTCTGGTTTACTGTCTCCATCTACGGGAGACATTGAGTATTGCAGCAATTCATGTTTCATGGAGTGTGCCAAAGAAACTAAAAACGAAGCATGGGCCATAGAGGTGCAGTGTGAAATATCTTGTAGTATGCAGGTGGAAAAAATAGAACACATCAGTCAAAATGTTTTCAAGAGTATTACATAATCAAAAACATATCAAAACATATCTTTGCATTTGTCTACCTGTGAGAAATAGGAATGTAAGCTCCATAGAACCAATTGGAGCTTACATTCCTATTTTAAGCACACATTTGTCAGTAAAGATGATTAATGAACTAAATGGATTTTGACTCAAACTTTATGCATTTAAATCACAATCATGCTGACGACTTTACATGGCCATAAGTTAACAATGTTTTATGTAATTTTATAAGGAGCCTGGAAATCATTAAAAAAACTAGATGATGCATATTAGTCTGGAAGTCAGGCTTTCTTTTTTTTGCTGGACTTCAGCTTTGGCTATAGGGTTGTACAATTTGCTATTTGTTCTGAACCAGTTTAATCTGTTGCAGGGTTTAATTTTCTTTACTTAACACTGCATAATGCATACATGTACGCAGAGGCCAAACCTGTCATTTCCAGTTCCAAATGCATCAGTGACAGTACAAGAGGTTTGTGACTTGTTGACTTTGGGTTAAAATGAGGGAAGGGGTGGGGGGTCTTTTTGTACCTTAACAGTACTAACAGTAAGCAACCCTGTTGCTGTCCATGGATCAGCTTTCTGCAACTGTAATTATAAGACACCATGTACCAACCCTGCCCTGAACCTAGCTGCTCCAAATATAGACCCCAGGAACAAACCTGACAACCTACAACCCATGTCCCACTTCTGAAATGCACCCCGTAATCTGATTCTTTGCTCTTACATAACTATTACACTAATAGTACCATTATCATCTGTGCAAATAGATATTTTATTGTATTATTCCCTTTTCCCTTATTATTCTAAATAATATCTAAATCAATATGACAGATGTATCACCAACATAAAGTTTTTATTCAATCTCTCAAAACAACATCAAATGGCAAGAGGTTTATTGACACTTTCTATACTATACTACTTTTCTTTTTTCATTTATGGCATAACCCTATGCCCTGTGTTTGTTATTGTTTAATAGGCCTATTCATCTATGCAATATATGTGACGAATTATTGAATTAGTGATTTAATTTAATATTAGCCAGTGGCATAGTCTTCAGTAACGAATAAAAATAAAAAACTTTTAGACTTTACAAAGCAATCTTATAACTAAATTATTTAACAAAGTACAGGTGGCAATGAAGACATTAGCTATTTAAGCACTTTTTAACAGTCTACCTGTCCGTCTTATACCCACGGGCTACATCACAACACACTGGTTCAGGGCAGCCTATACTCACTCAATCCAGTAGCTGACCCTCGACCGCGTGGCCACTTGGTCATTGTGCTACCTTCAAACGCCAGCAGCTTTCTGATACGTGGCTGACGAATCTTGCAGGGACAACGTTTTTGCATTTAGTTGAACCGGGTAAAGCTTAGATATGTCTTTTCTAGATACAAAATAATCTTAATAAAGGTTAAGACTTTACACTATCTCGCCAAATACCAGCAGGCCGACGCTATGTTGTCTTCAAATGTCTATCGCTGACAAAAGAATAGTTGCGCAGAAATGGTGAATCCTCTTCTCCTCTCCTGGGTTAGGGTATCACAGAGGTTTGCTTTAAGGACGATACTGCAGCTGTCATTTTTAAATAAAAAGGATTTTGAAAGGTGGTCAACAAGATGTCTAGTAGTAGAGGTGCGCAGCTCCGAATGCGCCAATTCCGAGGGTACTTAAAGGCAGCATTCCGTCATCGGACAGATGCACATTTAAACAGCAGGACGTTTGGAAGTTGACCGCAATGCTTCAAGACCGCAGCAATACTCTGCTACAAGCTTTCTACTTTTCTTAAAAAATTAAAGATTTTTTTATTCAGATAACTGTGACCCAGGATTGACCAATGACCTATTGACCTATTCGAAAATGAGAGGGCTTCTGGCTTTCTTTTCGGGTAAGAACAATAACTTCCAGGAGCTTTTACCTCAAGTACAATTGTTTAGACTTCAATAATATGCACAACAGCCTTATCACATAAAAACAAAAACGGTTTCGTGATGGAAGTTCAAAAACGCATATTAAGATCACGTTCTCATTTTAAATGGGTATGTAGACAAGTAAGTGTAGTATCATAACCAAAAATACTGTTATGATAACCATTAATAAATAAATGTAATCTAACTAACTTATGTAAGTCACCTTCTGCCTTCCTTATCTTACAGCTCTGCTCAAGGGAAAGAAAGGTGGCTTCACTGACTTCATTCAGAAATTGGTTTCCAGCCAGCAATTTTGTCAGCGGTAAGTTACTTTATAATAACTAATGAAATTTCATTAACATTAGAAGTACATTGCAGTGCATTTTTGTCCTTGGGTAAAGGGCAAAAATTCACCTCTGTGATACTTTATCACACAAGCCAAACATATGCTTTTGATGTTCACTTGCTAGAAGCTCTGACACCCAGAAAATCCTTCGGCGACCGGGCAGACTAAGGAGAAAACAGGAGAAGTGCACAACGGTGAGTGCACTGTGATTTTTTTTAACACTATATGTGCTTATTGACTGAAGATGAAACTGAATCTGACCTCTTGGATGTCCTGTACCTCTGTCTTTTTTCTCCTTTTAGAGCTCTGTGAACCATGAAACCTCTCTGTAAGTATTTGGTAGGAAAAAGTGAATCATTATTATCATTATTATTAATATAACATAACATAAAAACATTCTCATGAACTCAGGGTGAAACCCTCAGACTTTGACTACATCAAACTTATTGGCAAAGGAAGCTTTGGGAAGGTATGTATTATAAATCCTTGTGAAATATTTGGTCTGTAACTGAGATATTTTTTATTATTATTACTGAGATCTTACTTTCTTCTGGCAGGTGCTCCTAGCAAGACACAGAAAACAGGGAGGCTATTATGCTGTGAAGGTGCTGAAGAAGGATTTGATCATCAAGAGGAAAGAGGTAATATATGCTTCACAGACAATGAAAAAATGATATTCAAATAAGCATAAGAAGTTCTTTTAGAAATCAGTAAAATATCATCTTTGCAGCAGAGGCATGTGATGGTAGAAAGGAGTGTATTGTTGAAAGGACTGCAGCATCCATTTCTGGTTGGGCTTCATTTTTCCTTCCAAACGGCAAACGCGCTGTACTTTGTGTTGGACTATGTTAACGGGGGAGAGGTATGTACAAACCCTCTTAATTTGAGATGTTGCCCCTTTACTTTGGCTATTTGTGATTTGTCTACTGAGCGGCAGTAGCTCAGTGGGTAGAGCGGTCGTCTTTCAACCGGAAGGTAGGCGGTTCGATTCCCGCTCCCCCCACAGTTCATACTGTCGTTGTGTTCTTGGGCAAGACACTTAACCCACCTTGCCTCCAGTGACTGTAACACTGGTAATGTAATGTAAGTCGCTTTGGATAAAAGCGTCTGCTAAATGAATAAATGTAAATGTAAAATGTAAATGTCTTACGGATAACTGGATGCGTCACCTGTCAATCATTGCAGTAACTGTAAACCCGGGTCAACATACTTTGAACCAGCCCCTCTTGGAGCTGTTGTTAAATGAATTTCTGTGTCCTATATACAGCATATACATATTCTGATTTATTTTTCCTCAGCTTTTCTACCACCTTCAGAGAGAAGGATCCTTTCCTGTACCCAGGTCTTCTTTCTATGCTGCTGAAATAGCCATGGCTCTGGGCTATCTTCATTCACTAAACATTGTTTACAGGTACATACATGGATAAATTGTATAGCCCATCTAATATCCCAATGTTTAAAATGTTTCATTAATTTATGCAAAACTCAGTGATCATAAGCTATACAGGGATGTTTTGATTTTAACTTCTGTGCTCTGATATAACAATGAGTATTCTTTGGTTAAAGCAGTTTTGATGTTCTGTTGTTTTTAGGGATCTCAAACCAGAAAACATTTTGCTGGACATTGATGGTCATGTAGTACTGACAGACTTTGGACTTTGTAAAGAAGGTGTAGCTGTAGGCGGCATTATGCACACATTTTGTGGCACCCCAGAATACCTAGCCCCAGAGGTGCTCCAAGGTCAGCCATACAGCCCAGCTGTGGACTGGTGGAGCCTCGGCAGTGTGCTGTTTGAGATGCTTTTCGGACTGGTGAGGACATTTTTGAGAATCATTACAAGACATCCATAAACAACATATATTTTTAATCACACTTATATTCTCTTTGTTTCCCATTAGCCTCCATTTTACAGCGAAAATAGAGCTGATATGTTTGAAAATATACTGCACGCTCCCCTAAAGTTGCCTAGCGGGGCCTCCCAAGCTGCAGGCTCTCTGTTAGAAGGACTGTTGGAGAGGGACATCTCCAAACGTTTAGGGGGCAGTCTTGACATTGTTAGTATTACTGTATACAACAGAATTATCATTTATATAAAAAACAGACACTCATTTTGTTTTTTTTACAGATTGAACTTCAGGAACATTCATTCTTTGCATCTATCAACTGGAATGATCTCTTAGCTAAGAAAATTAAACCTCCATTTATCCCAAAAGTGGTGAGAATGATTTTAAAACCTTATTGCATGACACTCCTCCCTCTGCCTCATTTGCTGCTTTGAGCATTAAAGTACAGAATGTTTATTGACAGTTTTCTAAATCAAAAAGCCTCATTCCAGTGATCATTCAGTGTTCCTTGATAAAAATTTCATGACACTTTTAACCTCTTTATAACAGCTGTGATTTTTCTCACCTGATCTCCATAGTCTGGCCCGTGTGATTTCGGCTACATTGATCCAGCGTTCACAATACAACCTGTGCCTGCATCTGTAGGAATGAATGAGAAGACCCGAGCAAGCGGAGCCAGTGAAGTCTTCCTAGGGTTCTCCTACATGCATCCAGTAGAATATTTAGCAGCAGAGATGCTTTCATGAGGACATCAAATCTTCTCCAAACATTTATATTTGTCATAAATTATTAAATTAAAATGTATTTTTAAACACAGATGTATGAATGTGCTGAATGAGCAAAGTGTTATTTATAATTGTTTTGTACATATTATTTTTTTTTTTTAAGTTCTTACTTTTATTTAAACATTGCTGAACTGTGACTTTCATCAAACTAAAGAAGGTTGAGATCTGTTTTACTTTTTGGTATTTCATTAAATCAGCAAGTAACACAATAAACAAAACATTTGTGACACTTTTATTTTTCATACACATTTACACATATTGCAGCAGTCCCACTTACAAAATACTTTCACCGCTAGAATGAAAATACTTTACAAATGATATATTAACACAATGTAGTAACAAAAGCAGTTATAACTAGTACAAAGAAATACCTTGATAATGCCTTTCTTTGTCTTGTTCAGGGGGCAGATCTCTCCAAACCACAATACCTAAGACCAATCCAAATATTACTTACCACAATTACCCATTACCTTTAAAATAGCCTAATGTTGAGTACAGCTCCTAACAACATAAGTGTATTGTTTTCCAGTAGTAATGTAAAATGTATACATTACTTATAGTTTGCTTAAATTACTAAATGTGTGCAGGGTTAGGGTTTTTGTGTACAATTATCAAAACAAAAGGTGACATCTTTGCTGAATACTTTAATAATTATGACTTTCTGATTATATTTACAATATATAGTGAAATACACGACTACAGAATATGTTCTATTGGTCACTTTGCTATCATTTGTCAAAAATATATATATATATCTATATATGTATCTTCACCTATAGCCTTGTTAGCTTTTAGTCAACATCAATAACACATAGTACAATGGGTTTTGGTTTCTTTTGTAATGGATGAATTTTAGCAAAAGTAGGAAAGGAAAAACATATTTAGTACTCTCTGAAAAAGAAGAATACTGTGTTCTTTAATACATGCTGAAGGAGGAGTAGCTCTGGTCACTCTGGCAGGAAAAGTATGCTATTAGCTGGCCATTGCAGATCATTAGAAACAAACCGCTACCTATAAAAAGACAAAACATTGAAACACTGAATAAATATTTAAAAATAAGTTATTTTCTCATGTTTTCTCATGTGCTATACCTAAAGCAAGCCACCATTGCCACACCGTAGGAAACTCCAACATGACTGCAAAGTGAACATACATGTGAGATTTTAAACAACTTTGTAAAATGCATGTGACTCTAAATGAATGTATGCATGAGTAATGATTAAATTTACCTAGGCTGGTGATAAGAACATGCAGAAGAGTGACAGTAAGGGCGTAATCCCACACTCGCTTTCTCACTACAGCAGCAAACAGAATACCACTGCAAAAGTAGGTAAGCTCCAAAGACACGAGGTTAACTGAGAAAGACCACAGATACGTTAGACAGTACAGGATTACACGTCTAATATACAGTTAAGGTCAGACACTAAATTATTCTAGCTAACCCAAATATTTGGAGTTGGATTCCGTTGGCTCAGTCTTAAAGTCAAATGGAATGAGTCCATCAAAATGATCCAACCTATAGAAAAAAAGCATTTCCACTGATGAAAAGTGAAAATGTAGTATCTGATGTATTTTTATCATGAGATTGACACATAATTATGATCATGACGCTCTAAACAGTTATTTTGTACGCATGCGTGTTAGTGTCTTTTACCTGAAGGCACCAAAGCACACGCTCCCAATCATATAGAAAAGGCTGTAAAATATGACCAGGCACAGCAGCAGATTGAAAAACACGGTCTGTGTGAATAAGAACAGGAGAAAGAGCACATTTACATTTCTTAGTGGAGGATTACTTGCTTTCATGCCGGTGCTATAGGCTACACAGGCAATTATCATTATTTCATTTTTTTAGGCAATGTAGCCTAAATTAAATGTCTTACTATGCTAATTTGCACGGTTATAATAGACAGTAAGAGACTATAATCCGTTGATAGCTTGCCTGATTCACGTAGCTCTTTATCATCTAACTGGCTATTGATCACGACTGACGACTAAACAAGGAGATATGAATGCCTTGTAAAATCTAGACCTGTACAACAAATCCTGACTTAAACATTTCTGTTACCTTCGAGTCGACCCCTTTTCCATTGAATGCCATCTCATGATTTTAGGCTGAATATTATTGTGTATTAGTGACATATTCGAGGTTGCAACGCAGCGCTCTGCCAATAATCCATCACAAAATGGAGTTTTACTGCCATCTAGCGACAAAGAGTGGATGCGCCCCAGAAAAACCTGAACTCCTTTCACCCCGTATTAGGCTGCATTCTTGCCTAAAACAGACTTTTTAACAAACAGAAGACACATAACGTAAATATAAATGTTTCTACTGGCTTTTTGTGTCTTTAGTGTAGTTTATTTTAGCCGCAAACAACGTGTCTTTAAATGAGCTACGTAGGCTACAGGACTGAAACTGACCTCCCTTTGGCTACGGGGAAAATGCTGCAGGTTTAGCAGGAGATTATTTAGCTGAGCTACTGACAACAAGACTGAACAAACAGTTTGTTAAATATCAGTCAACATTTTGAAGTAGCCTATTGTGTGGTCACGAGTTAGATGGCAAGCCTATTGCATCTAAACGGCATATTCGCTAGACAAATGGGTTGTAAATGTATTCAGGAGGTCACCGTGACTTGTTTCTTCATAATAACAACAACAGATAACTAAACTAACAAACAATTGATGCACACGCCAATAGCCTACCGGATGCATTAGCCTAATATGAGGCTAAATGTGTCATATCGGTTTTATTTACACCGTGGCTCACATACATCACTAACATGCTTCACGTGCTTTAGAAGACTTAATCTGGCTATATTTGTTTGTTTGTAGCAACATGTTCAAGTAAATTTATTTTTACCCGTTTTAGTCACAGGCCGAAATATTTTAGGGCAGTGTCGGCCCCATTTGTACGTCTGTACTCTCACATCTGACGCTTGTAGCCAGTGTGTGCACAAAACGTGTTTTGCGATGTACAGATACAAAAGGGCAATGAAAACGTTCAGTTTGTCCAAAGGGGAACTAACAACGTCTTAACGGCAATAATGGAAGACACTGCAATCGCTCCATATTCACACCAAACGCATATGATTCATTCGTGCTTTTAATTAATTCAAATCCAGATTAGGGACAGTAAGAACGGAGTAGGAGCGGTTGAATAGTATTTCTAACTTGGACGGTAGAAGCCTTAGGTGGACAACTGTCTTGAATTGACCATCGATACTAAACTGAACTTTTCCGAGACCCAAAGTTGTCAGCAGCGCATCTCCCGCGCATGCGCATCCTTCTATCCAGCTCTAAATAAGAGTTAAAACAGAAACGAGGTGAGTTCCACAATTTTTAAAGAATAATGGTATTGCTTCTTATTAATTGACCTTAACATGAGCAGAAATTAAAAGCTGACGTCTATTTTGCCATTTAGCGTAAGTTTATACAATTTATACTCAGATTTAAAACGGTAAGAATAAATCGTTTTTGCAAGTTTCTATTGAAGAAAATTAATCTAGCAACAACGTAGAAGCGCATAAGAGTGATGCAGTGTTATTGCAAGTTTCTATCGCGTTGTCTCAGATATTTTTGTTAAAAGCCTTTTCTGTTGTTATTAACCGGGAAACTTATTTATTACAGATTGTCCTTAGCTGGCTGCATCCAGCCAGTCACAATGCTACAGCTAGCCCCATAGCAGTCTCCAGTTCATTTCATCGGAGTGGAGCTAGCTGCTGTTAGCTTCGTGTCTGCGCTAGCTAAACCTGGGCTGACATTCCGTGACAAGGGGAAAGTGAAGAAAATCACAAGAGTGAATGAAAACACTTAGTCATTAAATTGCACTACAACGGATCCGCTCTGTAGGATCCACATATGCAATTTTTATTTCTTTGAATTTGTAAGTTGAGTAATTTCCATAGTTTAAACGTGTTGGTGGCCTCTTCCTATCCTCCGCCATTTTGTATAGACGAATGCTAATCATGGGCGCTCTTACATACAGTTCATTTACTGCTAGAATAAAACTGTGGTATTTAGAGTACTGGCTAACTTCATTAGGAGTCTTAAGCCCGTGCTGTTAATCACTTTCCGCATTATAATTATTTCCGTGACACCTGAAAATATCACCTTTAATTTAGTGTTGTACAGACATGAACATTTAAACGTTATATCGTTATATTAATCTCATTAAAACCGTGTTAAGTTTGGCAGTTCATCACACAAGATTGTGTTTTTTGTAAATCTGATTAGAGATTTATACTCTTTGTTGTTCTTTAGCTGGCAAAGTGGCGCTTTTTAGAGATACAGTTAAAACAAGCAAAAGATAAACTTGTGTGCTTAACGTTTAGTTGAGTCACGTTTTATCGTGTTTTTTATAGGCCCTGATATAGTATTGAACTAACTAGATAATTTGTTTAAGCATTTACTGGTGAGATGTTGAGGAAAAATAATATTATTTTCATCGTCTGATATCGAAGTGCATGGTGTAGCCTGCAAGCCGCTGCACATGCGCCATCTAGTGGGGATGTTGCACCATACAATGTTTACAAGTGCAGCTCTTCAATGCAGATATTTGTTTTGTATTAACAGCGTCTGTTAGTACGAGATGGAGTTACTTCTTGCACGAGTTTTAGTTTAGAATCTGACTTATTTTAGTACTTGACAATACCTTTGTTGACTACTGTTTTTTTATTTTTATTTATTTTATTTTTTTGTTATAAATTTTTAAGTAGTGGTAATGACTGACACTCCACCCAGTGATGGCCCTTCTCAGGGAACCGAGTTTGATATGATGGGTGCTTTGGACTGGAAGGATGGCATTGCCACTCTGCCAGGGAGTGACATCAGGGTAAGTCAGTGCTGTAGATAGTCTGCTCAGCCAGCTGCATTTGTTTTTCTGTACATGTCTGACAACACTATAGTGATGCCATGCTTTAACATTTTAATTTTAAAATGCACATTCATATTTGTTTATACACAGTGAAAAACCACCCAAACATTTATAGGTTTTCATATTTTTAATGAGGGTAACATGCAAACAATGACAGAAGGGGGAGGAATAAGTAAGAGAGCAATTAATACCAATTTTTACCAAACAATTTAAGTCAGGGGTGTGTCCAATCACTGAGGAGTGGCTTAAAGCTGCTCTACTCACTATAAAACACACACCTGGTAAGAATTGTGTCTGGATGAGAAGCATTGTCTGATGTGCACCATTGCTTGCTCAAAAGAGCTCTCTGAAGACCTGCGATCAAGAATTGTTGATTTGTTTAATGCTGGGAAAGGTTACAAAACCATCTCTAAAAGTCTGGATGTTCATCAATCCTCTGTTAGAGAAATCTACAAATGGAGAGAGTTTGGCACTGTTGCTTCTCTCCCAAGGAGTGGCCGTCCACCAAAAATGACAACAAGAGTTCAGCGCAGAATACTCAAGAGGTAAAAAAGAACCATAGAGTGTCTGCTAAAGACTTACAGAAATCACTGGCACACTCCAATATCTCTGTGCATACATCGACTATATGTAAAACACTGGCCAAGATTGTGTTCACGGGAGGTCTCCACGGACAAAAAACATTGCTGCACATTTAATGTTCGCAAAAAGGCACTTGGACAGTACACAGAACTTATGGCAAAATACTTTAAAGCTGTTTCTGCTGTGAGGAAACGACTGGTGCTGCAAGACAAGTAATGCACCACATTAGAGCATTGCAGAGTTAAGTAGTAACTCCACCAAGGTATACCAAACAAAGAAGATAAAAATAAAAAATGAATAAATGATTTGCTGAGGCAGCAAAACAGCCCCAAACCATGAGCATGACCTCAAGACAGCGATTCATGCCAGATATCCCAGGAATCTGACTGAACTGCAGCAGTTTTGTGAAGAGGAATGGTCCAAGATGGATCCTGATCGATGTGCCAAGCTGATCTGCAACTACAGAAAACGTCTGGTTGAAGTTATTGTTGCCAGAAGGGGGCAACCAAATATTAAATGTGATGGTCAGTTACTTATTCTTCCCCCATCTGTTATTGTTTCCACGTTATCCTCATTAAAAATATGAAAACCTATAAATGTTTGGGTGGTTTTAATTAAAGCAGACACTGTTTTTTCATTTGTGTCATTTTGACAAAGATCAGATCACATTTGATGGTGATTTTATGCATAAATGTGATAAATTCCAAAGGCTTCAGATACTTTTTTATGCCACTGTATTTTTTAATTTGTCATAGTTTCGCATGACTGAATTTGGGACCTTGGAGATTGTCACAGATCCTGAGGCCAAAGGGCAAGAAGTAGAGTCTAAAAGTCAGAAATTGGACCCTCCATCATCTCACAGTCCCACCCCTCCTCCAGAAGGCCAAGCTCAGGTTGCTACAGCCACAGCTCCAGCCAATCCAAACCAACCAGGATCATCTCAAGGTAACGACTTAAGTGCAACTTAACAATTCTGCCTTGAGGAGCTATTCCATACAGACTGTTTGTGGGAACAGTTTCATTTAGAACAGTGCTCTGTTTCTGCCCGGTCTTTAGCCCATGGTCCTGTTCTTCTGTCTTTAGAGGAGGGCCCCAGTATGGAGGGCCTCAGTGTGGAAGTTGGTCCCAGTGTTGAAGTTGGCTCCACTGCAGATATGGGCTCAAATGTGGAGCTGTTGAGGTGTGGGGCCTGTGGGGGAAGTGTAGCAAGAGATGCCCTTGTTCAGGGTAAATACTGCAGCTCCATTTGTGCCCAACCCTCCAGTGGCAGGTAATGTCACAACTGTCTAATTCATCATTTAAAAAAAGCTCTTAATGATTTGTAAGTTAAATACACTTTTTTTTAGGTCATCTCCTGGGGAAGCAAGAGAAAGCCAAGCAGTTGAAGGTGAGAAGCTGGGTAAACGAGTCCGCAAAAAAAGGAAGATCTATATGGATTCTGGTGATGAGGATGAAGATAATCAAGAAGAGCCAGACGTAAAAACATTTAACATTGTTTATTTATGTAATGTAAAATTATGCATTTATCTTGCCTGTTATTTCTTGTTTTTGATGTTGTATAGGAAAAATCTAAGTCCACCAAAGGCAAAAGGGGTCCAAAAATTGCCAAACTTGGTATGTTCAAATTTTTGTTTTATTGATTTTGTTAATATTGTATTGTTTTTCACCCATAAATGTTCCATTGTTAATCTTAAGGAGTCTTTAAATTAAAGGATTTCACATTCTTAAAGCTTTTTGGTCTCTTCTCAGTACCTGCTCCACCAAATAAGAAACGGGCTTGGAGCTGGCCTGCTTACCTGGAAGAAGAAAGGGCAATTGCTGCACCTGTCAAACTATTCAAAGAGGTATAACTTATTCATTAATTTTTTTTTTTTTTTTGTTTTGTATACCTTGGTGGAGTTACTACTTAACTCTAAACTAAAGAATAAAGCGCAATGCTCTAATGTGGTGCATTACATGTCTTGCAGCACCAGTCGTTTCCTCAAAGCAGGAACAGCTTTAAAGTAGGAATGAAGCTAGAGGGACTGGATCCATGTCACCCATCTCTGTTTTGTGTGTTGTCAGTTGCAGAGGTTTGTGTAATAATAATGTTTTACTAAGCTACTTGCATTTACTTTTTATTACTTTATTCTTTTATTACTATATTGCCTTCTTCCTTTCAGATTCAAGGCTACAGGGTAAGACTTCACTTTGATGGCTACCCAGAATGCTATGACTTTTGGGCAAATGCTGACTCGTGGGATCTAAAACCTGCTGGTTGGTGTGAAAAGAATGGACATAAATTATTGTTGCCTAAAGGTACTCAAATTCAACATGCAAAATAGTAAATCTGGGGATAATAGGTTTACAAAAGAATCTAACAGTTTGTTTTTCAGGCTGTAAAGATGGAGAGTTTAATTGGAGTATGTATGTGAAGAACTGTCGGGGTCAGCTGGCCCCCAAGCACCTTTTTAAAAGCCTCAACACAGTAAGTTCTAAATAAAATTCACATCATACACATTTCTCATTAATCAATTAAATATATATTTTTCCTATAGTCTGTGACTCCATCTGGATTCAGAGCAGGAATGAAGCTTGAGGCCATGGACAGGAAGAACCCACCCTTAATCTGTGTAGCAACAATTGCTGCTGTTGTTGATAACCGACTACTTATTCATTTTGACAACTGGGATGACACATATGATTACTGGTGGGTCTAATGCTACCCTAGCAAAGGGTATAGTTATGTGTTTTTATTTTAATTTTCAGAAATGCTACACCCGACTCAGGCACTGACACTAGAAGGTTTGTGTTTGACTTAAATTAAATTTTAGGTGTGATGCCACTAGTCCGTACATCCATCCGGTTGGATATTGTGAAGAGGCTAAGCTATCCCTGACCACACCAGCTGGTAAGACACAGACAAAACTGATTCATTTGTAGATGCACGTTATGTTCTGTTATGAGTTTTTTGAATTTATTGTCAATACCTATGAGATGGTAGTGTCAATGCAATGTGGAATAGACACTACAATCTAATAAATCATAATTTTGGAGATTTTCTCTCCTTGCAGAATATAAGCATCCCAAGGGTTTCTCATGGGAGAAGTATCTGGAGGAGACGGGAACACAAGCAGCCCCTGCCCGAGCTTTCAAGCCTGTATGACCTTTTGAAATAAACTAATCTAAGGTATTTCCATATTTTGCAGACTTGCATTATTAATACAGTATATCCTCTTGTTCCAGCGACCTCTTCATGGATTCCAAGTTGGGATGAAAGTAGAGGCTGTAGATAGGAGAAATCCATTCTTATCCGTGTTGCAACTATAGCAGACACAGAGGACCACCGACTAAAGGTAAATAATTGAGTGGGAAATGGGTAGAAAGTCAATGGTTAGAGACAAAGTTAAAACAAACACAAATTATTTCCTTCCCTTGGAGTTAGGTATATATTTATTCTAATAATAGTGCCTTTCGACCTATCACCCAAGGGTTGCCACGGTGAAGTTTGCACGAGTAGCTTGGCAATGTTTTTACACCAGATGCCCCTGACACAACCCTCTCCATTTACCTGGGCTTGTGACCAGCATACTCGAGGCACAGACTGTGACTCCACCACATTTAAAACCTTTGAGATTGACATCACCTGGTATATCCAGACGATGATTGAGAACAATCCATGACACTGTCAGGTTAGCTTGCCAAAGGGGACAGTGCAAGGTATTAACTCTGCAGGGTGCCCAAACTTTTGCAGACACCATTTTTTTGTTTTCTGTTATTTTCAAAGTGTAAATGATGGAAATAAAATCTAACTTTTTTTGACTTATTATAAGGATGTCTAATCTTTCATTTGATGCCTTTTGGAGATTTTTCCATCTTTTCTTGGCGTCTTTATGCACATTAATTAAATTTTTACCTGGGGTGCCCAAACTTTCAATACCCACTGTATTTATACTTATACTAATTGTAATCCATGAAAGTGGCTTAATTTTTATTTCTTTTTACTGTCTCTAAAGAATACATGACCCCCAATGTTTTCTTCTGCTCATTTGTAACAAAATTTCCTTTTCCCTTTCTAGATTCATTTTGATAGCTGGAGTTCAGAGTACGACTACTGGATGGAAACTGACTGCCCTGATCTTCATCCTGTTGGATGGTGTCAGAAAACTGGACACCCTCTTGAATACCCTAACGGTACCAATACTTTTAAATTTTTTTACATTTTTTTTTCAGCTTTAAGCAAAGATAGTCAATGTTCTCCAGCAGAGTGATCAGAGTCAGCACAACACAGTTGTTTTTATACTTTTTATTAACACTTTATTGTGTGTGTTTATTTCAGGCACTAGTGATTTATTGACTGCCCCAGGGCAAGGATGTCCTACCCCCGGATGTAACGGAGTGGGCCACATCAGAGGACCTCGCTATGGGACCCACTACACGTTAGTACCCTGTTTCTCTGTTGTGTAGTCAATCTTGGCATAATCATTTAGGATCTCATCCAGTAACATTAATTAACTATTGCACCATAAAATATTTTTTGCACTTTAAGAAAAAAAATGCTTTTACCTCATCGTTTATCTATATATTCTTCTGTCATTGTCCTTACATTGTCATCACTGAAATGTAAATATGCAATCTGAAGAAGAAAGACTGATTGCTTTGTGTGATTTATGTTTGTGGGAGTTTTTACCACTTTTCCTTTAACTTCTGGTTTATTTCAGACAATAAAATAAAGCATTTATTTTTATTTATCTTTTATTGCTTTTGTACCATTTTTCTTTGCAGACAGGTGAGCTGCCCCTACTCAGAGGTAAATCTGAACAAGGACAGTTTGCTGCCTGACCGTCTCAGTGGAGAACGTCCTATCACCCTCAGTGGACCTCTTCCCCGTGGCCGACGGCCCGATCCTCATACAAACTCAACGTCACAACCCTCCTCGACTCAAGAGCAGCTGGAAGGAGCTGACGACTCTCAGAATAGGTTACATACAAGTTATCATATCCACAGCTATCCTTTGGATTAAGTAGCAGGGTTTACGTTTTTGTGAAATTACATTGGGATACTGTTTAAACTAAAGGGGTGACCATCTGAAATTCACCCACACCCTAGCTATCCCTAGAGAACTCCTTTCAGTACAATGTGTGCATCTTTATTCAGTGGACTGTACCTGGTCTGAAAGCGAGTTATTTGTGTTGCTAGGAAACCAGTGGTGGTGGATGTGGAGCATTCTGGACGCATAAACCAGCCTGATCCAGCAGGTGGCCCCAGTGAGCAAAACCACAATGCAACCACCAGACCCAAACGGTACTTGACTACTTACACAACTGCCTGATTTAAATCAGCATTAGATTAGATTTTTTGGGGATAAGATTAATTTTCATGCTGTTGATTCCTTCAGGTCTGCGCCACCTCCAAAATATTTGAAAATGCACTATGTTAAAGAGGAGATTGGTGATGGAAAGGGTATGTTTGACAGTATAAGATAAACATAAAGTGAGCACCTCACTAAAGGTTCTTCTCTTTGCAGCCTCTCCAGAGGCCATCTCCCTCCAGCAGGCCCTCCATGAGTCTGTGTTTTCCCCTGGCATCTCTGCTTCACCCCCCCACCGGGTGGCTCTTTGCTGGGACAAACACTGCCAGCTGCTGCCTGAGGTCCTAGGACTGACTGCCAAGAGAGTGGCCACTTGGAGCGCAGAGGAGGTCAGACCTGTTCTCACACACAGTGTGTCTGAAAAACAGTCTCCATTTACTCACCACCATGAAAGATTGTTATTTAGTTACTGAGAGTTAAATTTATTGAGTTAATACATTTTTATCTGCTCCTCTGTGCTGTTTGTCAAACATGTCTTTGTTCTTCAGGTGGCAAGTTTTGTTAAGGGACTGCCAGGATGTAAAGAACATGCTGCTACATTTAAAACAGAGGTAAACCCAGTACTGTGCTTAAAGATATTTAATTTCTTATTAGTTCAAATTGGATCTATGTTCATTGAGCTTCATTTGTTAGGGCACCTGCGAGGGTCACACATAATGCATTTTTGCACTAATGTGTACATCTGCTACTGTTTTTGTTACCTTTGACATAAGTGACAGTTATTTTCAGTTTTGGCTAGTAAAGGACAGGAGAGTGATTTAATTTTTTGTCATCTCCAGCAAATAGATGGCGAGGCATTCCTGCTGCTCACCCAAGCAGACATCGTGAAGATCCTTTCAATCAAATTAGGCCCTGCTCTAAAGATCTACAACTCCATTTTGATGTTAAAGAATGCTGATGAGGAGTAAGACAGAGACCTGAAGCAGTAACCTCCATCTTTGTCCTTTTATCTGGACCCGCCCTAAGACTTTTAACAAAAGGAGACTTGTTTAGTTTTTTTTAGCCCTTAGGTGATGCGGTGAGAGCTACAAGTGGAAGCTATTAACTCCTCTCCATGATGGACAGCACTGACTAACCTGAGGGAGTTTTACATAACAGCAGAATACTTTAACTTGCAGTATGTTTGTTTATTTAATCATAATACTACATGCACCTTTTAATGTTTCTTTACATTGTACAGTATTAATTAGACTTGTGTTATTGTTTTCTTCTTCCCTAAAGTGGTGCTTGAACTCTAAGTAGATAGAGCAAGCATCAAAAATGTTAGTTGCCTAACACGGCAACAGGTTGTTTTTTTTTTAAATTTGCAAAATACAATCGTGAGGTGGTAATAATGCAAAGACCAGTGGAGAAGCAGGATGTTGTTCAGTATTTGTTCTGTTCAATGGAGAAAGAAGGCTACTCCACAGATTCAAGGACTTTGGGAATTTGTTTGTTTTGGAGTTGGCTCAAGCTTAAAATAGGGGGTAGTAAAATGTGTGTGAGTGAATGTGTGGTTTGATTCTGTAAATTTGTGTAAATGTGACAAGTGTCAACGTTTGCAATTCTACACCAGCCCGTGTCTGGTTTTGGACAGAAGACATACATTTGTGGCAAATAGAGCAAAGACACTGATTTAAGGTGAAGAGACAAGATAAACCAGCCTGTTTTTGTTTACCATTTTTCTGAAAGGCACATGAAATTGAATGTTTAAAAAAAACCTGCGTATTAATGTGCTTCTTTATCTTTGTTGGTTTAAAAAAAAATCTCTTGAATCTACAAATGTAAATAGTAAATGCTACAGAACTCTTCTTTTTTCTCATAAACTCATTTAACACCTGCTTAGTTATGCAATGTTGTGTCAGGAAAAGATACAACAGTGAACTTAAAAATTGAGCCTCAGTTTATGCATAGATTTTAAGAGAGGAAAAAAGAAAAAATGTCTAGCTCTGGAATCAATGTGTGTTTTCATGATTTGGAAATATGTATATCAGCAACTGTTTATATGCAAACTGCTTTTATTTATGTATACTTATTTAAGAAGTATTGGTACTTTCAGCTCTGAGGTAACTGGCTGGGAAATGTGTGAATGGGTGAAATAAATGATGCACAACGTTAGCTGTCCTTAGTTGACCTTTATAATTTCCCTACTCTTCTATAGTAATAGTTCATAGTGTGGAAATGTCTATGTGTGTAGAACTATGGTCCACCTCATATTTCAGGACAGGGAGAGGAATCCATTTATGATGGAGACATGGCATTTTTGGAAAGAAGAATTGGGAAAAAGATCACAGTATCTCTAAACAAATAATCTCTATATGAAACATGGTAATTAAGAAGGATTGATTTTCTTCCAACATTTTCTTTATAATAAAACTAGTCTTATTTTTTTATAAACTTATTTTTACAGTGCCAAATTTGCTGCTGAGTAAATTGCAGAACTGCAGTATTCCCCCCACTACTGTAACCGACAGGCTTTATGTAATGGTACCAAGCACGTATTTCTCATTTTGGTCTTTTTTCTTTTTTCTTTTACATGGAGTTTCAAAGCGGAATCGGCCTCACAGTGATGTGTTGGGTCTTTTCGATACTTGTGTCTGAGGAGGATTTGGGAAAGGTGGCTCAGAATAACTGCTCACCGTGGGACTGGCCTGGACCAGCCCGATTCCCACGACCCCTCCTCTCTACATCCACTAATCAAAACATAGGCTGCATAGGCGCACAGGCAGCGAGGAGACTGAACGGAAGAAGCTATGCACCACTTTTGCCAGCACTGTTCTTCACTTTAAAAAAGCTTTCTTCCTGCCTTTGCGTTACCACTGTCGTTCTTCTGCAGAGTGTTTTTTCTCACTAAAGCCATAGATGAAACACGTCACGTGAGCACCAATTAGAGAAAACAAAAGTGGATTTTACGACAGATCGAAGTGGTCGTGAAGAAGCAAGTTGAAGTAAAGGGAATAACGAAAGTCGGAGTTATTCATGTTTATAATGCCAAGGAGCCAGTTTGTGCTACGGGTCTCCGTCCAAAAGAAGGCAAGTACCCACTCTGAATTTTAAACGGACGATAACCTGCAGTGTTACTGTAGTCAGCAACAGTGCGCTGTGAATGGTAATGTAGCCTACACCGGTGCATTGTGACTTAGGGACAGTTTATCACGTCTTGTTGAATCCCACTTAACATAGTGAGGGCACATGATAGGTTGAGTGAGAGCAATTATGGCTCCATTCTCGTTAGTGCTCAGATATATTATGACATCCACAGTCATTTTTGTTCCCGCAGTGATATGTGGGCGCTTTAGTAACAGTTGAGTCCGGGTTCAGAGGCGCTGCAGCAGGGCGGTCTAACTCCATAGAGACAGTGGTGGAGCTGTAAAGGGTGGGCATCTTATTAACTCTGCCACATGTCTTATTAAAGCTGCTATTTCCTGTTGTGTGGATTGTAAAGTAACATCATACTTTGTCTCTTCATGTTTTTTTTTCTCTCTCTTGTCCAGTTTGAAGCCAGACAATGACTGCTGCAAGTCCTGCCTGTAGCCCCTCTTCCTCCTCCAAATCCCACTCCACCCAGTCATCATCTGGATGCCCCACAGCCTGCCACAGACACCTGAAGAAAGGTAAAGCCCTCCAGACACGGCTGCACCTCCGGTCTGGCCCAGGCGTGTGGCTCATTCTGGGAGTATGTGTGGTACTAGTGGGGATGTCTGTAGCCGTGGCGGGATACGTCTCAGCTGCTCCAAAACCTGTAGGTGGACGAGGCAGCACCCACGTGGAGAGAATGAAACTGGCTGGGCCCATTGTTATGGGAGTGGGTCTGTTCATTTTCATCTGTGCCGCCACCTTGCTCTATGAAAACAGAGACCTTGAAGTGCGCCGGCAAGAAACATTTGATGACTTGGAGGATTTGAAAGAAGGAATGGGATGGGAGGATAGTTTTGGCTGTCAGGAGTTGTGGGAGTGTAATAAAGCCAGAGAGCAGGCAACATGGGCTACTCCAGCTCATGTGCTCCCACTCTCTCAGCAGAACTGGGTCCCTCCCCCGCCTCCTCCGGCCCAAAGGAACAGACAAAACAGACCGGTGGTGCCTCTTTATCAGGATGCTACAGAACTGGAAGAGACAGAGGCAAAACACGAAAAAGGATCAACTCTTCTGGCGTGTGTTTTGCACCACCAAGAACCAAAACCTCACCCTCCTTCCCCTTGCCCTTCTATCACCCACTCCTCTGTCTGCTCAGACTCTTGTAACTCTTTCGAGGTCAGCTTTAGCGCGCGGACAGGCTCTCCTCTCCCGGCCGAGCTTTGACTCAAGTGAATGGACATTTAACACTCTTATCCACAGTCTCATTCAAATTCATGTTAAGAGCCATTTCAAAAGTTTGGCGTGCAGAAAACACAGCAGATTTGAAGAAGCATTGCTCAATAAACAAAATGTTTGGTGGTAGTGCCTCCGAGAGGTGCAGTGGGTGTGAGTCACTGTCTGTGAAGGGTGTTTTTGTCCTGTATCTTTTCCCTGACTCACGCAGGATCAAAGCCATGTCGTTTGATGTCAACATTTTCTGTTGTCTTTGAACTCACGAGTTTCCAGAATCCCTTTAAGGCAATCCTTCTTTGACCGTATTAGGACTGCAAGGAAAAGTTACTTTGGTGCCATTCTGTGAGGTAGCATCTACGTTTACCTAATTGAGGAGGCTCACTTAAGAGAGCTGAGCCAGATTAGGCCTAAAATGAGTCTTTATCTAATCTCGCTCATTCTGTAATCAGCTTTTTATCTGAGGAAATTGTGTCTTAGTATAAACATGAAGCGCAGAAGGGCACACGCCTCTCACTTGACACCTACAGCCGGTGCTCTGTGGAAGTGTGGACTCAGATGATTCAGATATTTGAATTCACACTGTAAGAACTGTATGACAAAGTGAGATGCTAAAGAATTTCAATTAAAGCATGGATTGAAAAGAGCACAGGCTGTTGAACAAAACAGTTGCATTGCTCTGACAGCTTCACTGTGAAATTCTCTCTTGTGATCTGTGTAACTCACTCTCCCACCATCCTGACCTTTTTTTTTTATCTGTGCTCATGTTTCCTACACTTTATTCAAATATTCCATCACTTGGATTTACACTATGGCTTCCGCAGAATGAAAACACACAAGAGTGGGTATCATTTTAACAAAAACACATATAAACAGGCTGGTAGAGGGAGAATTTTAATTACCACCAGCATTCTCCACCAACCAACTAATTACACCCAGGATCAGACTAGAGGTTTTATAGGTGTTTTAGGACTACACATTATTGCCTTTTGTTCGGTTTCACGCTGAGATCCTGCCATCCAGATGACGACTGAGACGGGAAAGTGCAGCCATTTGTGAGCCACACATTTCACTCACCAAAAAAACTTAACAAAATATACCACCAGATGAAACTTTGACATTCAAGACTCTTGTGGTCCTACAGTTGCTAGTATATATACTGCAGAGTCCCTTTTAAGGCCATGGTTATATCCAGCGTCTGTAGAGATGTGTGTCTTCTTCTGGATTCCCAACAAGATGCCAACCTCCTTCGCACTTATCACTCAGAAAAAGCAGCTCGCTCTTCGGCTTCACACCTTACACAAATCCTTGTCTGTGTGAGCGCTGTTCAAAATGAGCTGTTCCATTACTTGTTAAAGAGATTTGGTTTACCAGTGACCATTTTACAAAGCATCACAACCTAAATGATATGATAATTATATAAGTAAATGAAAGACCCATTGGCAGATGTAATGTTTTTGTTCATGTCAAGCTTGATTTCCCCATTCGTTAATCCTCTGATCAGAGTAGATTCAAATGTAAAATTCCTTGGGTCTGACACTAAACTGACTCACTGCTCTATCAACACTGCTGCAGCACCTCAACATCCGTAAGTACTTCTTAGTCTTTCCTTGTGTACATCTATGTGTGTGTGTACTCCAGCGTTACATAAGTTACCGACAGGTTTTATGCTGCATTGAGAATCGACAGGATCCCTTATAGTCTGTGTCTATGTGATTTCACAGTTTAATGTCTGAGCAGATGGAGAGTGGCCGTAAGCCTCTTAACCCCAAGCTGACTCAAGACACGTATAATATCTTTTTTTCACCCGTTAGGTTTGAAAGCAGCTCTGCTAAACACTTTGAAAAAGGCCATTGTGATTAGCCAGCTCAAAAACGGTGACAGCTGTAAAACAGATTTCAGATTTAAAGGTCTATGTAATAACGTGAATTAGGTGAATAGACTGAGCTACACCACAGTCAGCAGCAGCCGTTTTATTTACAACATTTGTATGTGTGAAGTTACAAGCTGACATATCAACTGACAACTGCTTACTCTGAAGTAAAGAGCAAATCATTAACAATGTCATTCTAACCTGCTTAGTGCCATCATGGTGCAGGAGAGACCAGTTTGTGGTTTTTTTTTACAGGTACTGTATTTAAAAAAAAACAATAAACTGACAGCAGCAATTGTTTTAGAGCAACCAACAGGTGCATTACTGACTAATCCAATTTCAGCACTATACTTCCTATCTTCCTCTTTTCAGCAGCCCTTATGGTGTTGTCAATGGAAGACGTATCCTGCCTAGTTTTCTGTTTTATTGCCACTGTGATGCTCACAGCTGCGCAAGATAAGATAATCTCATATGTTCGAGATAATAATTTTTATCTAAGAAGACAAGGACAGTTTGTTTGTAATTCATGATGATGACAAGTAAACTGATATTCCTGCTTATCTTAAATGTGCGATATAATATTATAATAATATATATTGTTTTACCTTACATGAAATTTTCTCTTGGGCCTGTACAGAATTGATGAGAATTATGTCTGTGGTTGTGTGGTATTATCTTTTATTATTAGACTTAATATATTATTAGGAATTATACAAAATATAATGGTAATGGTGCTAATTAGTGGTTCTCCAGGACATCTTACACTAGACATGCTGCAGCTTTAGCACAGACTACGGTAAGACTATAAGACATAGTAAACCCGACATTATACTCTTTTGTCCCTTTTTGTTTGTCCACTTGAGCTCAGCAATAGCTAACAAGATAAGATGGGATAAGGATTGTGAGTCTCACATCTTAACAGAAGGATTAACCCGTTTGCAGCAACACTGAACCAAGCCACAATCCCAGAAAGTTCAAACTATGTAATGTTGCAGTATCTTAAGAGAGTAAAAGGACTTTTAATCTGTATTCTCTCAGTTCCTATCGAGTCTTTGGTGCCATCTTCTTTCTATTGCTGCCAGTATCTTTTTTTTTTTTTTTATCCAGCCAGTATCTGTCAGGGTAATAATGCAACTATAGTGGTCCCCATAGACTTGGATCCATGAGTAACACTAGTCAATGAAAAGGACTCCAGATGGAACAAACAAAATAATTTCTAAAATGTTAAGAGCGGATTGGCAAACTGTGTCTCTCTAGTTTTGTTGGTGTCATCGAACAATTGTCTTCACAAGTAAGCAGCACTGTCTGTTTATTAACTTTGTCCAACAACTCATTACATAACAGTCTGAATAGCGGCATTGTTCAAAGATTTATTCACTTTTCTGTGCTCTTGCCAGTAAGGTTTTCTGAGTTTAAATTCTATGGTGTGGTTGTGCTTTGTCAGGTGATGAAGAGGAGCAGCTCATGGACGCAGCAACATATGAGGAAGGAGAGGATCTTCTCCAGTGTTTCAAGTGTGACCTAGGTTTCTGGGATGCCTGCTACACCACCAAAACCAACTGCAGTCATGGAGAGCACTGCTACACAGGCCGAGGGAAGGCAGGTGCAGCAGAAAGAACACAATGTTTCTGTCTCTACAATAAATATTTTAGAGACGGTTTATTAATAATAAATATTACAAAACCGTGTAACTGTTTTGTAATTTTTGTTCTGCCCATTAGGTTACAAACCCATAACTTATGTTTTCTTTATGACTTAAAACCTTTTTTGTTTCTCTAGTCGATGTTCTGGATGTGAATACTTTGGGTTGTGTAAAAGCAGACAAATGCAACATGGTGACCACAGTCGAGCTGTTCCAAAATAAAACGGTCTTTGTAATGACGAAGCACTGCTGTGACTCACCCTTCTGCAACTCGGCACACAAACTCCCTGCAGTCTCACTGTTGTGTGCCATTGTGGTGGTCCTATCTACCTGGCACCTCATTGAAGCCTGTGTAGGATTACAATGAACAGCTTGAGTTTATTTATGCTGCTAGCACCAAGTGGAGTAGAGTATGTGAAGTGATACTGATGAAAGACAGCAGCTACACAGACTAGGAAACTGTCCAAAATGACACACTTTGTGTTTGTTTAATTAGAAAAGTAAAAAACAAATTGTTGCAAAATCATTTAGTCAATCTCAGGTCTGTTTTATAATTTGTTATTGTGCTAGAAATAAACTTATAAAACTAAAAATAAATAACTGTCAAAACTATGTGTTCTCACAAATGTACCATTAAACGTATAGTTAACATAAAACCAACTAATAACAATGGTAGTAAATGAACAGTAGTTAGTTAATCAGACAGTATAATTTGGGTTATGCAGCTCCCCAGCCGAGGACAGGAGCTCCTCCTTCATAAACTGCTGCAGATCCAGACTTTTATCTTCCAGGTTCAGTTTTAAGAACTTCTCCACAATACTTTTACACCTGTCAGCCTTCTTATCTGATGATGCCTTGTCAATGCGTTTGATAGGCCTTCCTGTCCTGTACAATTCGGACACCTGAAAAAGCATATTACATTTACTTAGTCCATGTTGAATACCTGATTGTGTGTGTGTGTTTGTGTTTACAGTTACCTCAACTCCCCTCTGTACCAGGTTTGTTGGCAGCCCTGCCAATGTAGCGATGTTGGCAGCATAGCTGGACTGGCAGATCCCTTCCTTCAGTTGATAGAGGAATACTAACTCATTCCCATCCAGTGCAGTCTCCAGAGTCTAAAACCCACACAGATACACAACATTATGCAACCACATACTGTACTGTACTGTACACAAAACTTATAATGAGGTAAAACATTTTCAAGTGGCCTCTCATTAGCTAATTGGCCATTTGGAAGTGCTGCTGTCACCAAAGCTTTGCATCACATTAGTTACCCTCATTAAACCCAATAATACATTCACTAGAAAGCCCTAGGATAACTATACATTATGCTGTAAGAGTTTTACTACCAGAAGAGACAGCATCTCGGAGGAAGGTAGCAGACCCAGCTGCAACAAACTGTGAAAGTTAGTGGCCAACAGCACATGAGGAACATCTACTTGAGCTTTCCGGAGCCAGTAAGAGATAGACGCAGCCAGCAAGGACAGTCCATCCACCTATAGCAGAGAACACGGTTCTGTTGGCTGCAGATTTCTGAGCAATGTATCTGCAAAAGTTCTCTAAGCCTTAATTTGGTTAATCCTGCAAGCTCCAATTGTCACAGATACACAAATATACTATCAAAAACAGTAGTGAAGAAAGTTAAGGACTACTTGTCACAAGCATTGGATTGATAATTGCACACTAATCACATAATAACAAAGCAAAATGAATATAAATTGTGCAGTCCAACAACAATCCATTGCCTGAAAGATATTCTAGGCTCTCTGCACAGTTCTGCAGTGAAAATTAATGACATGAATTACTTTTGCATCACATTGGTCACACTCTTTTGTGTATAGTATATATAGTATGGACTTTATTAAGAAAGATATAGTACAACATGTTCTTACAGTGTTAGTCCCTTTTCCAAACTCATCGATGAGAACTAATGAGTTGCCAGTGCTGCTGTTGAGAGCCTGGGCCATCTGGAGAACAGAGACATAAACTGTTATACACACATTGTTGATTTACTAATCTGTTTTTACATCTTTGTGTACATGTGTGTATTGACTGCATTGTAGACAGTAGCTCCTTTGCCAAAATGTCCTGACAGGTGGAGTGTGGGTGTGGAGCTGGAGGACAGTAGTGTTGAAAATTCATAACCCTTATTTTTACACCCACACACAGGCTACGTTGTCTGAATACACTGTATGAAAGTGAGTGTGAGTCTCTTAGTACCTGGTTGAGGTCTATCATGAAGGTGCTAAGGCCCAAAGACACAGATTCTCTGCTCTGCATGCGGGTGAAGATGCCATCCACCAAACCAATCTCTGCTTCTTTTGCCGGTACGTTTGAGCCAATCAGAGCCATAAATACAATGAGACCAACCTGCCAATGTAAAGTCAGACAAATCACCAGTCAAGTCAAACACCAGCCTAATGGCAGCCAGGAAAACATTCTTCTACAGATCAAACAATTTTTACCTGTTTGAGGTAGATGCTTTTTCCAGATGAGTTGGGGCCAGTGATAATCTTGACTCTGCCCTGAAACTCAGTGCTGTGGAAGGAGTTGGCCACAAACACAGGAGAGCAGAGCTCCAATAACGGGTGTCTGGCAAATAATCAAATTCTTTATTATGTACTGTATGTACTTTATAATGCATGTGTCAAACAGTGTAACTTTTTATCAACCTTTTTATTCACCTGCCATTTGTTATTATTATCCTCCTGTGATTGGCTAACTTGGGTGAAATATAACCATACTCGTGGGAAGCGCTGCTTATTGCCATGAGACAGTCAAGCTCAGCAGTGAGATCCAAAACCTTCCCAATACATATAAAGATTTTATATTTTGTATATATTTACATAGGAAACCAGAAACAATAGCACCATAGAGCACCTTGTAGAGGGAAGCACTCCTTTCAAGGATTGCATTCTGCAAATGTGTCATGATTGCCGTCTCCATGTCTGAGAGAGAAAACTGAGGGAATTTAACAAAGGTTTATCTGTGGTTTGTGTTTTCTAGTGTGAAATCACTTACCCTTAATGTCACAGTGCAAGTCTCCTAGGAGGTCATCAAGCTCCTTGGTTCGTTGGCTGCGGTAGTGGAGACGATCCTCTGAGAGAAACTAAATCCCATAAACACACATAAGTCAAATAATTACAATAATAAAATCACGCATTATGTACCAAACATACCATAAAATTAAGGCCCTCTATTTCAAAATCCTCTTTCTCAACCATGCTGGGCAGTCGAGGGATAGAAAGCAAGAATCCAATCTGCAAGTAAATTTGCAGAATCTTAGAGTTGTTATAGTATTTTAGGATAGTATCTTTCACTTGATTATGAAGTTAGTAAAGGCAGACCAGGGGGATGTATATGACGCAGCAGGAAGGGATGCGAGAGTCCAGATGCTCTAGTTCTCTTCTGGCTACATCCGTCAAGAAGTCAGACAATCCCATCATCTTTCTCTTCTCTGGAAGACAAAGAAGAAATACATTTGCGCAAATGACTTTTATTTTAATATTATACATTACTTTTTTTTAGGTTAAAATAAAGTATGTACTGACTCTCATCAATTTGTGGATCTATATTTGGTTTGACTGTAAAGCGGTTTTCTGCTGTGCTTGCTTCAAAATCCACCTGAAGATTTTAAGCAGAGCTGATTTACATTCAAAATGAATATGTTTGCCCACATACAAAAATAACAAACATGACTAAAATACTGCATTACAATTGAAAGTATAACTCTTTTGGCTGTAAACTTACAACTCGACTGATGAGGGAGGCCATGTATTGTAGATCATCAGAAAATCCCATACTGATGTCACGAAAGAGTTGAATGGACTGAGGCAAATGTCTCACTGTGTCTCTGATACACACAGCACCGTACACTGTCTAAAAGGTAAACATGCATACAAAGGCCGAGCTCAACATAGCAATGGACAGACACATAACTGTATACACTTCAGTTGTAAAGCTCCAACCTTATAGAGACTCTGCCAGTCAGTTACTTTAGTGTGAGAAAGAGACATCCTGCGCAGAAGAGTCTACAACACATAGCACATATTTGTTTTAAATAAGAACAATATTAGGGTATTGATAAAGGAGATTAACCATCAGCTTTTGCAGTTTAAAATGATAAATAGAGATCAGTTAGTTATTACTGGGATGTTTCTGATGTTCCGAAGTGAGGACTGCAGTGTGTTCAGACAGTCAGAGTTTTGAGGTGATGTGAAAAAACGTATCACTTCCTGTCTGCGGTGCAGCACAGCCAAGTCTTGTGTTGGACGCAAAAACCACTGGCTGAAAAAATTTTAATTTTGATATGCTTTGTACTGATAAGAGTGACATAGGTCTTCACAGGTGATGTTTCTTACCGTAATAACTTGGAGCCAAACTTGCATCTGCAGCGGTTCAAAATACCTGTCAAATGTTACAAAACGAAGGATGTTTATGTACTATCGTTTATTAGATAGTAATTCTGATTGAGATATTCTGTAAATCACTGTAAATGCCTACCATATAGACTGAGCCCTTCTTTTTCACCTGAATTCAGTTTATATACAGATGGGTGGAGTTCAGACTTGAAGATCTGCAAAACACTAGTAGAAACTCAAGTAATTTGACAAGCTCTTCCCAATGTTAACTGATGTATGTTTTTGTGTACAATTTAAGCCCAAAATCTTACCTGTATGTGTCAGAGTCAATCTTTACTATTCCTTTGCTATGTTGGAATGAAACACAATTCAGATGAAAGACATCACGAGCCAGTTTGGTTTGCAGGTCATTTAATACACTACACTACAGTAACCAAAGGTATTAGAATTTTATCTCAATGAAAGAAGATCTTTTCATTTTTACAAATGTGTTTTCACACCCCTGTATGTTTAGATGTGTGAATGTCTCTCTATGAATGTGTCTTACAGAGTGTAGGCGTGAAACTGTAGGATAGGAACTCCAACACTGCTGTCTTCCAGTTCAACTCCCACTCTCCTCCTGTCCAAGCATTTTAGCAGAGCACCCACTGACCTCAGCTACCAACAATGCACACACAGATACAGAAGATACAGATACATACAGGAAAACATGATGATGACAGTTAGATGACTACTGCAGAATGGTGAGGTAATGGATTATATATTAGACAGCTGGCTCACCATCAGGGGAGAGTCAAAGGAGATGCAGGAGGAGAGGTAGGACATTTTGTCTTTCTCTGAGATAGAGGCAGGAAGGAAAGACAGATTGGCAGAGAGGAGTCTTTGCTTACCAACCTCCAGACCTGCAACATTAACCATCTGTTGTTGTGTGTGTTAAAGTGAATATAAAGTACTTGAACAGTGAATGTGTGCTTAAGATTACCAAAGTCAACATAAGGGTAAGTGACCACCTCGGGTTTGTAGTCTGGATTTGAAGCTGAGAGACAAAGAGTAGTCAAAAGATTTATCCTGTTTTCCTTGACCTAGAAACAACATGACTCACAATTGTCTAGATAAATCTTTCTCTGATAAATGTTTCCAAAAGCTGGATAAGATATTTTTGCATTTGACAAAACTCACCAAGTTTCTGCAAGAAGTGGGTCATACAGCGCTCTTGTTTAGCACTGGTAATGAGGACATTAGGACTCACTTCCTGAATAACTAAGACCAAACAAGATATTTATAAATAATTAATAAAGATAGATGCTTTGTTTGAGTAACACGTATATAAAAATATAATCATTAGTAAATGACACCACAATATTCAGAATATCCTAATCAAGAACCATATTTGTGAGATTGGACATGACAAATTAGGCATTTAAATTTGACTAGATTAGATTAAGAGTATTTCTGAGAACACAATCCAATCCAATTTGTGTATAATAATGTATTTGCTGATTTGAATAATAAGGAGAGGAGCCACACACAGAAAGTGAACTGTTCAGAAAATACAAAAATCATACCAAATATTAAATTAAAATATCAATTGGAATTTTTCTGTTAAGGGTACCTCTAGCCAGCAGGTGGAGCTCGTGATTGTCCGGAGCATCTGCCATGAAGTGTAAAGTGCAGTCCTTGCTGTCATAAAAACAGAGGCCCACCTGGCCAGACTGAGCCAAGACGCTCAATAAAACCTGGGACCAACACCCAATATATGACATCTGCAGCAGCCTAACTTGAAAAACTACGGTCAACTTTACCTCTGGTGCATCTTCCTCTTCTCCATCGTCAAAAAGTACCCCTCCCCCGCCTGCTCTTAAGCTTTCTGGAGCTAACATAAAGGTATTATTACAAACAAGACTAGGCAAAAGATATATGCTGGCTTTTGAAAGTTAGCTTTGATTAATATTAGCAAAAAATAATATTAAAAAAGAGGAATATTGGCTAACGTTGCGTAAAGACTGGTACGATATGCTTTAGTGCAGGTTTTATATGAAAATACTGAAAAACACAAAAATAGACTTTTTTTTGGGTATACTTTAACCCAAGTTTGTTATTAGCTAGGTTGAGTTAGCTCACTAGTGAATGAGAGTTAGCGCATGCGTTCTGTACTTGTCCAATTGTTACTATGACAACAGGCGAAAGAACGAGAAAGTATGAGATTTAATGGTTTTACAGTAGCATGGCCTTTAGTTTTACTCGAGCTCAGTATTCAATTAAATTTATTAATATTTTTTAACAAAGTATGAAATAATAGGCAAAACATTTGAATTAGTTTTTAAAATGTTTATTTCTTGAATATCCATTATTATACAATATAAACATATAACAACTCTTATTGTTAATGCTCCAAGCATTTAGTTTTAACTAAATGATGATGATAGCAATTGAGGAGGAATTGTCAATTGATTTGATATTTGTTTACAAATTAATATTTATTCTGTCCTTTGCAATGCAGTTTATTTTTTTATTTCAACTCAGTAACTCAATAAACAATTACAGGCCGGTCAAGCTTTTCCTGTCAGTCTGTCCCGTGATTGTTTCACTTGAAAGCAGGTAGTGTTGGAGAACAGGTGGCAAAGGCAGTCTGTCAGTTTGACTTTTTTTTCCCAAAAGCTGGCCGATAGACAATCGGCATAATGCCATCAGTGCAGGCGGTTCACCTAAGAGAAAGAAAAAGAACATTATGAGTTTATTTGAGGTAAAGATTTTGAGGCATTTGTGGCAGACTCAAGGAACAAGGGTTAATTCTGAAACTGAAAACATTTAACATATATTGGTAGTGACAGACTTTTATTAAATCTATTTGGCTGTTGACATGATTATTATATTGGTGGCACTTCAGTTTTAGTTTGACTATACTGAATTACACAATTAAATTCATGATAGGCCTACTTACGTCTAGCACCATTCAAGTAGCGTAGCCAAATGCTGGCTCCTCCTCTTACACTACTGACCGCAGGGAACAGTTCCACTCCACAAGGCAAGTCTTCAAAAGCTGTGCCAAGGTAGCTGCCATTAACAGTAAATCCCAAAGTCCCAGCATCAGCATCTAGGACTAACAGGACTTGTTTTGGGATGTCAAGTGGAGTTTCTGTAGTTGTAGACTGTTGCCCCAAATCCTCTGTAGCTTCAGAATGACATGTCCTCTTTCTTGGGTATAATCCAATACTTTTCCTGTCATGCCAGAGCTGATTCGTATTTAGTTCCCAACCCCACGACTCTGAATCCCCCCCTACAAGCACATTGTACCCTGATGCTTGCAATGGACATTTTTTTGTGGAAACTCCTATAACTGCGTGACTTCCTCTCTGTTCGGGACTCCACAGCACTTCCCATATGTGAAGCCCACTGTTAACCCCTGTCTCTGCTCTTGCGCCATCACTGCTTTGTTCAACAGGCTTGCGTGTCACTTCCTCTCTGCAGGCTGACAGAATAAAGTGAGGAGAGCAGTGCACAGAGCTCCATTGTGAGTGGGGGTCCCCTGGGGCAACTGGCTGAGAACTTAGAATAACAGCGAGGCGAGGTGGCGTTGGGACAGCAAGTGAAGAGAATGATGAAGGGGTGTTCTCTGGCCCACTATGTAGCCAAAGTGACAACCTGAGACCCATAATCAGAGTCTACAGAGCAGCTTTGACATGAAGGAGATAACTGTAGGAACACACACACAATGATACTAGTTAAAATTTAACAGCTTTATCAGCTCTGTTAACCTTTACAGAAAATTTTACTCTAGATTTCAAACTGTGGTATTTCTCATTATAGAAATAGAGCTGTGCTAAACCATCTTTAGTGATGGTCATACTACTTCAAGACAAAAATAAATCTCTGGTTGAAAAAGACTTACATGACTAGGCTAGACCTTTCTAATTACATTTTTAGTTTAAGATAATTGTGTTCATATGATCTATGGCTAGCCCAAACAGATCTAGTAGAGTAAAAAGTAGCCAACAAGTGCACTCACAGATAGCGAAGGCTTATAAAAAGAACACATTCCAACACAACAGGAGAGCAAACATAGCAGTTAACTAAACAAGGAGGTGAGTGCCTGGTGCGTAAAAGCGCATAGCCCATATTTTCAGTATTCATTCATTTCAGTTTCATTATCTTACCGTATGTTGTGTTAATTTCTTTCTCTCTGGTCTTCATGCAGTGTTTGTGTCCGGATACCCCATGACTCTATTTATACCTATTTCTTATCAAGCGCCCTTTGCGTCTTATCTCAACGGTAACGTAATGCGTTCCGTCCTACTCCTATGTTTTGGTTTGGTGATGCCTTTGTGAACGACCTCCGTGTTGGGCACACCGAGTCCATCGCTTCAGACTGACGCCACACGGTGACAAGGACGAGATGTCCTATGACGTGTTTATAAAAGCAATGAGTACGGTAAACTTATCCGGCTCACCGTAACGTCTTGTGATCCATCCAGGCTGTCTGAACCAGGCTATTATTAACATTTCCTCCTGTTTTCACCTCAGAATTACTCTGCTTTATCGGGTCCTATAATGAATGTAAACATAAACGGCAAAGCATATAAAAAGAATAAAACTCGGACTTTTAATCAGTAGAAAAATGAAAATAAAATAAAATCCGAAACGACTCATGATTTTACAGGGCGCGTGCGCAGAAGATATTTTGTCTCACAACGACGTCAGACAGGATAGTGCTGGATAAAAGGGATGTGTAAAGCAGATTCGCGGTTTTAAACAAGGCATTTACATTACCTGTTTGTTAATTAAACCGAAACGGGCCGGGGCTTTTCTTTCTGTTTTTTTACGTTTTATTATTTTCCCTGATAGATAGACTCAGAACAAAAAGCCATGGGGAAACCCGAAAAACAAGCTTTACACAGCTTGAGGTACATTTGCAATTTATTACACATATTTATCAAAGTCCAGTTGTGATATATTGGAACCTACCCCATGTGGGAAAGAATGGCAATTAATATCAGGGTTAAAACAACTATACCTTTATTTAGTAAAATGGTATTCTCACATGTATAACATGTACATTAAAGATAAACTAAGACCCTAATGCCTATTATCCAAGATAACACAAGCACACACTGTGTGATACAGTGTATTTTGGCTTGATATGTGTTATGCATATTACATTTTGACTGATCTACCACTGCAAAAGTCACCTGATTAAAGATAGGCCTATATCTCTCATAAAAACACCAGTACACATTTTCTAGCTCACATCTTACTAAAAAAGCAACTACAGTAAAAACTAAAGCCAAGTAAGTTGCACAACACCTGAAAGTTACGGCACCAGCACATGACCTAAAAGGATATGAAAAAAATGATCAAAGGCATGACCTCACACACACAGTTGAAATTACTACTGTTTCTTAGACATTATGGAGACACCTACTCTAGTCATTGTAGTAATGTGGTATAAGTTAAAGTGGAAACACAAAATACAACAGTCATACAGTAATCCTTTTTGTGTCATAGAAAATAATCATATTAAATGTTTCCCTTTCTCACCTCTTGTGTGCTTCTTGTAGTAAATGGCACCAGCTGTTGTAAGTGCCAGTCCCAGCACCAACCCAGCTGTCCCAACAGTGATCTTGTTCCTTGCCGACTCTGAAGTGTTATCTATAAATGTTGTATTAGGTAAAATTCAAATTGTCTCTTCTCTAACCAGAACAAATCTGTGATTGAGGGTGACTGACACATAGATCACCTACCCCACGTGTACAGCTTGGGTTCTGAGTAGCTGGCATGCTCCACCATGCAAGCGAAGGTGTCTCCAGGCTTAGCTGTGTACTCCAGATAGGAGTGCCTCTGATAAAGCCAGTTTGCATTGGACATCTCGACAGTGGATGTTACATCAGACGTAACCTTCCCATTCCTCATCCATGTCAGTCTGATGTGTTTGGGATAGAAGTTGTAGGCACTGCAGACCAGAATGCCGGGATGTTGGCTGCTCGCAGTTTCAGCTGAAAGCAGCTTTACATAAGGCTTCACTACTACAAAATAACAACACACATAAAGATATGAAGATTTTTCTGTGTGTTCACATTTTTCAGTTAAAGAGATCAACAATATTACCTGCTCCCTCAAGAGCCTTCAGGATCTTAGGAATATTTTGTTTACACGCTTCTAGATTTTTTTTCTCTTGCTCTAAAAAAAATGTGTTTTTGTTCAGGCCATCTGCAATTTCTTTTGTCTTCTGTGTGTAGCCGGTGTATTTTCCCTCTGTGCTGTTGTATGAACCAAGTAGCTTTTTATTGAAGTAGATTTGCCCTGTGTACAAGGCATCATGGCCATCATCGGAGTTAAACTGACAACGCATAAAAGCGTGACCAAAGAGAGCATCTGCAAAATAAATGGATGTTGTTTAATCACTTGTTGTGGTCGATTTTAAGCTCAACATTTCAGTTTAACCATATTAAGCCATTTGGTCTGTGGTCAAGTGGAAAGCTTTAAACATTGGATAAGACTAGTTTTTGGGGACAATTTACACAACAAAGCAACTTATTGATATCAAAAGATGCATCTACAGTTTAATTTCAGACTGACAGCATTGCAAGAGTAACACTGTGGAAGTGTGAAACTTTACTTTTGAGTTAAAAACTGAAACTGTAAGTATTACAAATTCTATTACTATTATTACAAAGAAAATAATTTAAATGACTCCTACCTGTTTTCGAGAGAAACAGAGCCAAACACAGAAGTAAATTCACACCAATACACATAGTGTGGCAGTTAAAAGATTAAAAGAGAAACACAAAAATCCAAACTGAGATACACACAAGAATCATGAGGAAGTAAAGTGACGCTAAATGCTGTCGGTGGGTGTGTCAGTAAGGGGTTATCCTGATGGTAAATCATGTTTTGTCAGCACAATGCATGACTTTACTGTGTCAACACTACACTCCCCACGTAGATGAAAGGTCAAGGCCAATGCATAAAAATCAGGAAGTTGTTTGCCATCCAATACTTATTTGTCTCTCTGCAGCACATGATTGTCTTATTTTCTGCAATACTGGAAAAGATAGTTTTCCCATATCTAGCTTGATTAAGATATTGACACATTTGGTAAGCCTTTGGTTTTATACAATTGATTGAGTTATTTTCTTTAAAGTCTTAAAAATGTCGAGTTTTCATAAGAAATACCTTTTCTTTCTGAACAATATTCATAGATGTCTCTTATCTGGCTGCAAATATGTTGCTAATAAATCTGATATTGATCACCCCTCTACTCTAGAGAGTATTGGGCTTTTGTTTTTTACTGTCACTTATTTACAATAGGTTGTTAGTTAGAGACATTCAACATTCGAGTGTTATAAGAGCTTTCAACACATTATTTTAAGTGTCATATCTGAGCATTTAGTTTGTGTGAATTTTGTCTTATTTTCCTTAATATTTTTCCCCAGTTTTATATTTATTCTGCAGTATATTTGTACCTCTGTGTCTAATAGCAACACAGTCTGTGGAAAAAAGAACAACTCTTAATAACTTTGTGCACTGTGTGTATTCTGAATATGAAAAGCCATGAGCCATTTAGCCTTTTATTTATACAAATACCAAAAAGCAAAGCAGATTGAGAAAACATTATATACACTATATACATTTCACAGACAGGTCAAAATCAAAACGTCTGGCTGTAGCGACCCTTGACAATGAAAAATGTTCCTGTTGCGACCCCCAAGAAGCCAACAGTTAGGCCCACTCCACAGTAAATATCAAGTGCAGGATGTTGGTGATTCAAGTCAACCTCTGTAAAGCAAATATGTACCATTTCGATCAATGAAAGCATCAGATCACAAAACATTGTACTCATGTTTAGGGCTATAGGTCACTCACCCCAGATCCTTGTTTTGGGCATCTTCAGTGCAGAGTGCTCCACAGTGCAGCTGTACATATCGCCCTGCTTTGGTGTAAATGTGAGGCTGGTGAACTGGTGAAAGGTCTGATCACTGTTGGGGTAATTTGGACTCAAAAACACCCCCTCGGTCACTGGACGATTGTTTTTGGTCCAGCTCACTCTGATGGAAGGTGGGTAGAAGTGGTTCACAAAACAGATGAGATGGTTTTCTACCCCTATCTGAACTTCTTCAGCTGTGTACAGGACACTCTGAGGGGGGTCTTTGAGAAACAGAATCACAAAACATTTTATGATGAACAATAATAATTAATGGTGGCGCATTTTACATCCCCTAATCCGTTTTACCTTTTTCCTCTGGTGGATCGTTTTCGATGGTTTTTAAATATGTACTAACCCCGAAACATGCTCTTTCTGCTTTCAGAGCATTTCGATAAAGGTCCTCAAACTCACTTAAGTCAACATTAACAAACGAAGGTATTGTATATACAACCTGATGGTTCTGAAAATCAATATAGAAAACCAAATCGTCATTATATTCAAACTTAACCTCAGCGGTGCCATTGTAGAAACATCCCACTGCATACGTTAATTCATGGGTATCTAAAAACAGACAAAGAAATAAAAGATTAATGCTATTACCTTTACAGAAGGATTAATTAACAGGGAATAAAGCTTAATCTTACGTTGTGAAAAAGCACAGAAGCAGTTAAAAACCAGACTTATGGCAAATAAAAAAGCTTCATCTCCTCTGAGTTGTAGAACTAAGGCTGTACGTGCGCTGCCTTTTGTTTAATAGGAACTAGACTTGGGAAGTCACGTGATCCAAATTGTAAATTCCTATTCCGGAAAACAGCAATAAAACATTAACTTATAACTAACTTAATTAACTAATATTTATCTCATGCTCTGTACTGAGTTAGTACACAATGTAGTGAGTTGGGTGCACTATCTTTATTGTATCTTTATCTTTATTATCTTTTTGGGGGGGCAATTTTATGTCAACAATAAACACAATTAACACATTATGTTGATCTAAATCTTAGAGACATGTACTGTAACTAAAATCAATAGACTGCTAATTTTTTATGTAATAGGACATACCTGTGACTGTTTAAATATTTTCATTAACTCTTAGGAGTTTTTTGTAATGGTTTCTTTCTGACTTTGAGTTTCCAGTTATGAACAGGAAATTCCATTTCCATCTTGTAATTGTAATGTAGTAAGACACAACTTTGACTATATACCATCATTTTTAACTTATTCAACCCATCCATCAGTGGGCAGCATTGTAAAGCACTCTGTCACATCACATGCACCAGCCTTTTCCATCAAACACAATGGTTCAAAGGGTTTTAAATGGTAACAAGTCACAGACAAAATTAATAGAGCTTGTGAAAAATAAACATAACAATGTAGATCTGTGTGCTGCTGGTTAGAAAAAAAGTATTTAGAATAGGCCTACAGTGCAAAAAGAAAATTAAATTTCTTATTCAATTGTTAAAGTATATATCCTGTATATATCCTGCACTTGCTGCTATTGCACTTCTGGTTAGACCTAAACTGCATTTCGTTGCCTTGTACCTGTTCTTGTGTAATGACAATACAGTTGAATCTAATCTAATCTAATCTAATCTAAAGGCTAAATATGCAGCATTTCTGGGCTCTGTTGTAGCCCTTATCACAGTGTAAAAGTCAAATCCATTTTAAGTCCTTTCGTTTGTCATGTAGGCCTAGATTATTTGTTTGCTGTATTTTCCGTTGTTCTTTTGGCTGTTATTGGCTGAGAACTACACACTCAAAAACATCCACTCTATGTAAACAAAGGAGAAATTTTGCGGAACACAGGCAGAGAGTTGATGCATTAGCGTCCACGTTGTTGTAAAGGGCCATGGAATAAAAGGGTGATGGTGTGAGAATGAGTTTAATTTTCATTCAAATACAGTATATCCCGGGTTGTGGTGTTGCCTGTGGATTGTAATTGAGGCGACAGATGGCGCTGCAGCTCCGCAGATAGTCCGCGGTAGTGTGAGCGGAGTAGGGCCGCTTGTGGAAGCTCTTCAGGAGCATGTGGCTCCCAGGAATGGGGCCGCCTCCTGACCCTGGCCCGTCAATAAAAAAAAAAAAAAAAAAAAAAACAAGCGAGCGGCAAAGGGCTGGGGATGCACAACGGGAGAGCCTACTTTACGGGCAAATAGCCGCCTCTGCTGATGTTGCTAAACACGGACTACCGTCTTTACGGATTTAAAGCGGTGTAGGCTGATGTGGCTCACTAAGTTTAAAACATTGGCTCCTTGTACTTGACTTATTTTCGGTTTTTACACATCTGCAATGATGCGGGCTGTGGACTGGAGTAGGACTGCTGCTATTGTACTCTGCCTTTTTGGATACTTTCCCTCCAAAGCTATCGCCAAAACCTTACAGGAGGACACAGCCATTGAAGGTAAGAGTGCTTTTAACAGTTTTCTTTTTTTCTTTATGTTGCTCGATGATTTGTTGGCTAATTTAGCTGCTAGCCAGTTCAGCGTTAGCTAACACTAGCAGGTTAGCTGCTGGCTCATGACCGTCAGAAAAACTCGTTCACACGCGTACATTTTACACTTTGTCCATAAATATCAATGCACGCTTCTAGAAAGGTTTTTAGGTATTTATATTGTTAACCACAAAAGTCTGTAGAGTGAAGGTTGTAGTAGAACTGCTGTGATTCGTTATATTGTCATTATAATAAAAAGATCCCCCCCAAAAAAGATTTGTATGTCGCCCCTGAAAGAGTGACCATAGAGATATTGAGGATTTTGATCTGATATGGCCTGTCACTATCCTCAGACCAACATATAACAATTATAAAGAAAATTGGACATCATACATGTAAAACTTGAAAACGACAAACTTTAAGTTCTGCGTTAAGAAATAAGTTACACTTAAACTACCATGTAAACTACCACATGTTAAGACTGAATGGTGTAGGTCTCCTTAGATTTTTAAGATAAATATTTTCACAGATCATTTATTTGCTCAAAGTTGTCCTGTCATGCAAGTTTGTTCAAATGTGCCTCATCTCTTGTCTGAATTCAGTCCTTTCTCTGTTTAGGAGAAATATAAATATAGAGTTTTTTTCCCTGCTTTTGACCTGATATTTTCCATGTTTTTACTGTTAATGATGACAGTGATCATTTTAAATTGAAAGTTAAAGAGCTAGGTAAATAGCTTTAATGATTTACACCATCATTAAAGCTTTGAAATTTGCTGTGGCCTCCGTTTGCTTCTAGCTCTTCTTGTTTTTGCCTCTTTTCTCTGGTGTTTCCTTTGCCTCAGATTGACCTTCAGTTGTCCCTGGGGTTGTGTTCAGGTCGATACAGAGGACTTCTCCACTTGGTCCTGCAGACAGCATGTACAGTTTGGAGCCAGACAGAGTATCTAACCACAGTTATAGCTCTCAGTCACATTAATGCAGCTCATAATAGGTATGGCATTGCATCTCCAACAAACATTTGCTGAAGCAGAGCAAGCGCTTCAAGGAAATAGACAAATCAAATCCTGTTGTCACAAGTTTGACAAGTTAGATTTTAATCACATGATATTTGTGTAGCTGATATCTGTGGCTCTGGCATGGGAAAGAAAGGTCATGAGAATTGTTGGCATATACATTACCGCATCTAGGACTCTAAAGGGAAGAAAGAAGAATCAAGCTGCTCTTTAGCTTAATGATGATGCAACTAGTCTCCTGCAGAGATAATGAGATTGGCCAATGCTATCTAATTTTACTTTTAATCCAGATGAACGTAGAAAAGGCTGGACTCTTGTTGATCGCTTGTTTCTGTTAGTAACTGTATGCTTTTTCTTCTCTTTTCCTGTGTTGGCTGCATGTTTTTCTATGGATATTTAAAGTTGCGTTTTGAAATTGCAATGTTCTCTTTTATAGTTCAACAACTTTTATAAGCTTCTTTGAGGTCTCTGAATGAGTTAGTACAGCCGGATACACAAAGAACAGACCCAGAATTAAAATCACATGATATTGTGGTATGTGTCACAGACTTGTGTTTTTAACTATATTTGTCTATTGGTCATATAAATAGGGAAGAAAATAGCAACATGTTTCAATTTAACTGACTCATGAGTGCAAACATACTGCTTTAATTTTGTAGTAAATGGTCTTACACAGTTATACATGCTTTCTTTCTCAGCATTGACTGCTAATAGAATGCCTCCCTCTTCTCTTTTTGGAAGAAGACCAAACCCATAACACACCCAGTGGAGGCCAGCCATGCCATACATTTTCAGTTTATCCTATCTCACTTTTACAGAGCAAGAACTTGCTTTGCAAATTACCCTGTACTGTAGTTGACTACTCTCCTGTCTACTCCTGACTCATTCACACACAACCACCCTGCTGCTTTAGCTGCTGTTGCTGGGATGATTGGTCCGAGATCACATATTTGGCCTCGCCAAAACTCTCCTTGATGTCTTTATCTTCCATATGGCACTCAAATACAGGCTGATAACAAGTGAGAGCCAGTTGCTGAGCTCCGTCTTGTCCTCTCTAGTCTGACTCCTCGCTTGTTTAACAATGATGTCACCAGAGATGAGATTTATTGAGTAAGAATTGGGAGGGGTCTTCGGCATCTGTGTGAGTGTTTGTCAGTTTGAGCTCTCTCCGGGGATTTCTATTTAAGAGAGCACAGCTGGTACCCCCAAGAACAGAGTGGGAGTGGGACAGAAAGTGAGATCACTCTAATCTTCATCTTTTAAGGCAAAAGGGACTTTCTGTCACAGACAAAATCCCACCCTCTTTGTGTTTTCTAGTGTTCCGTTGGCTGCACAGATCAAATGTAATAAAAGAGGAATGTAGCAAGTGGAATCCACACAGGATAATAAGCTGTTTAGTTTGAGATTGACACGTAATACTACCAAAAAACATATCACTTCCAATGCAACGGTTATTGTTTGGTGTTGTATTTTCTGCAACCTTCCCATCTAGTCTGAGTGGTTCCCCCTGACTGCTGGACTGCTTTTGGATCCCATGGGGGAGGAGAGTTTGTCTAGCCAGTATGCATCTACTACGGGATAGCCATTTAGTGCATTTCACAGAGGGTGAGGTTACAAGAAAGAGTTATGTTGAAATTCAGTTGCAGCACTTGTGGGGGAGGGGGGCATGTGCAGGTTAAGAGGGAGGGAAGAGGAAGATCTTTCTGCTTTAATGAAAGGTCAACACGGGTCAGCCACCAGCAAGTGATCAAACATGTCCTGTGTTTAAACACAGGACATGTTTGTGTTGTTGCTAAATATAGAGAGAAAATGTGGGCATTTCTTTGGGTCATGACGTTAAAAAAGACTTTAACTAAATGACTTGTATTGAGTTTGAAGATTGCTTGTTGCTTTGTCTGACATAAAAACACATTTAAAAATAAAATTATAATGTGTTGCACTTCTGATGTTCCTCATTCTTTTAATTAAAGAGCAGCTCAACTAAATATCCTGACAAGGTGTTGATGCATGTAGTTGTTTTTCTTGCTATCCGAAGCCTTCATTGAAAGAGGAAAACAGTCTATTGTTCTAAGGGGAAATGCTATTGGAATTTCTCCAGGAAATGGTCATATGGCATCCCTTCATGATTGGCCACAATGTGGAATGCCGTCTCTGTGGATTGGAGGGAAAGGGTCTGGCACTGAAACCAAACTGAGTCAAAGAGCCCGTCTGAGTGGATTATTTTTTAACATGTCATTCCCTTTTCTAGTTGTTTTGTCATCAACATTTTTTGCAGCACACCCAGCTCAGTAAACATTGTGTTTGTTGGCAGAGGTGACGCTGAAGGTTCACCTGAGTGATGCCAGCACACACCAGCCCCTGGGAGGAGCCACCATACAGCTCTTCGCCAATAACAGTTTGGTAACCACGGAAACCTCCTCCTCTGATGGAAACACTTACCTGCGGTTCCCTTACCATCTTGGGACTACGCTGGTCGTCACTGCAACCAATCAGGGATATGTGCCAAACTCTGTGCCATGGACTCCCTCCCGATTACCTGGTAGGAACATGAGGCGGACACAACTATTTTGAAATGACTGCTAGAATTGTGCTTTTAATTTGATGATTTCCAGGTTTTTTTGTACATTTAATACAATGTGTGAGTTTGTACCAGGTGTTTGAGCTAATGATGAGGGGAGGGCTTCATTACTTATTCATTGCAATAGATGCCAAAACCCAGCAAGGGGGCAACTCAAGCCTCCCTTTCACTAACACAGACTCAAAAATACATCCCAGAAGGCTGCAGCACATTGTGTAAATGTGCAAGTGAAGAGGGGGTGTCATTATGAGCCTACACAACAGTGGCCAATTGGATTATCATGGTTACAAGCCCTGAACAATAGAGGAGTGTAAGGAAGGAAATCGTAAGAAGTGCAGTTTGCTGGGTCAGACTTGAGCCCTTGCATTGCACACAGGATGAAGGCCGTGCATTAAAAATGTATAAATATTGTTTAATGCCTTCTAATGTTTAATAGTCATTTCTCAGTCAAGGGGCCAGATGGATGGCATTTAGCTTCATGTTTTTTTTTTTTTTTAGTTTTCAGTCACTTTACTGTGTACACCAAGTGGTCTTGTTTATCTTCCAGTATTTTCCTCCATCAGCCTGGACCTGTTACCAGAAAGAGCCGCTTCTTTGATGGTCTATGACGATGTTGTGGAGATTGTGTCAGACTTTCAAGGTAAATTTATATAGATGGGTTTTACTTAAAAATTCTACAAAATCCTCTCAAGAAATATTAGTGGCTTATTTTACAAAGGTCTTGGAACTGTTAGTTTTGAAATAACCCCAGATTAATATTTTATTTTATTATTCGTATTAGTGTACACAATAGAATTTTGAGCTTTCCGTTGTTAGTCAGCATAATATTGAGTGTAATTATATTAAATATAATGCTTTGTAAGTTGTGTTGTCTGACTGCATTAATCTATCATACAGACACCAATAATGGTTTATATATTTTGAATACACAATAGTCAAGGCACGTGCCTGAGGCTGTGTTGCTCTTCCCACTGTCCAGCACACTGTTTGTCATAATGTTGGGAGTTTGGGGGTGATAAACCTTGGCGTGTGTCCTGAGCAAAGAGAATAAAAAAGGGAGAGTGGATGATGCAGACTGTGCTGTGAAAATGGGATTGTGGGAAGAAAGGGGGATGGGCAGTGTCCAACAGACGGAGGAACAGATGAGGTGAGAGAAAGTGAAATGGGATTATTTCCTTGGGCACACAGTTCACAACAAGTTATATTTCAGGGTGTTGTGTTATAGAGAGTTTAAGAGAGTGTTTAGAAATTATGTGAACACATGGACTTGTGTGTCACTGCTCAGGAATGTGCATTTGGCACAGTAGGACCGCAGTGACATCACCTTGCTGATTCTAGCTACATGCATTGTTAACTGTACATTGCATATTTGCACTTCTCCCATAATTTGTTAACACCAGAGATTAGATACAAGGCTGTAATGATGACAATGAAAAGAAAACTATTAATTGCACTGGTTCTGTTTTAGAAGACATCAAGAAAATGAGCTGTCTTTACTTTGTTGATCTCCATTAAGCATAGTTTGATGACTTAATGAAACTGCAATAGGTGAAACATGGGGGAGAGAATTGACTTCTTGTGCATCCCAAAACATATCTTTATTGTCTAGAAAACTGGTTATAAAAGTGTAGCTCTTTGTTGAACATATTGTATCTTTGTATCTTTGAAGAATTTAATTTTAATTTAATTTTTTTACAATTGAACATACTGACAGTTGATCCTATAGTATGTGTTTTAAATATGCTGTCTTTGTAATTCAGGTTTTAAGGGACAACCATGTGTTCACTTCCAACGTAGAGCCCTGAGTCTTCCTCCCAACAGTTCCTACGCAAACCTGACTGCTCTGCTTACCGTAGCCAGCACCCCCTCGCACATCCAACACTTTCCCTACCTGCAGGATCCTCAAAGGCAACGGCACAGGTGAGCCATGAAATTTTCAGTGTAAAAATAGTAAAAAGCAGAAAAAGGTTCCCGAGATGAGACTCAGGACAAGGCTGCTGATAGGGATGGGGATTTGTGCATTGGGGATGCATTATCCTGGTCTTTTTATTTGACTTCCTGAAACACAATAACCCTGCATGTGTGCCTCTACTTTCCCCTTCAGCTTAAAAAAGTCCCCTCTGCACAGCACATACCTTTCTCCTACAGCCTGAACAAGCTTTGTGACACTTTCCCCTTTAGTCTTTCAGATTTTCACTCTCCAACCAGTTTCCTTCTTTCCTGTCTTTCCCTTGTTTTCTTTCCTGTCTGTCTTTCCCCTGACAACTCCCCTTTTATCTACGCTGTTTTATGTTACTTACTCCCACTGTCAGCTCCCTGCTCTGCCTCCCCTCCTGCACACCCCACCATAGTTCCTCTTACACTTCTGTTTCTCTCCCAGGGGCTGAGAAGAGATTTGAGTTGACTCCCATAGCAGCTGTCTCTGTTCATTTATTGGCCAGCGATGGTGCGGAGCTGCAGGTGAATGAGCCAATCACAGTGTCCGTGCCCCTACCAGCAGACAGTGGCCTGAAGGAAAATGATCACATCCCTGCCTGGAGATTTGACCCACGCTTGGGTATGTACTGTGAAAAGTACACAAAAGAAATATATTTAGTTTATGTGCAGAAACATGCTTAACCCTACAATGGGAGTTTGTACTGTTCATTATGATGCTTAGATCCTCACTGTGTTTTGCAAAAGCATCACTAAGATGTCTAAGTACAACAGTATTGAAACGGTATCACTCTTCTCTTGGAAAATTAGACCTGTAAAGTGCCACAGAAATCCATAAACAGTTGTGTGAAATCGTGCTCAGACCTATTTCCCCTGGGTGTGGAGTTGGTGCACATTTGCCACAATGTTACACACACACAGACACACACACACACACACACACACACACACACACACACACACACACACACACACACACACACACACACACACACACACACACACACACACACACACACCTTTTTAATGCTCTTTAATTTATTCCATTAGATTAAGAAATTAGTTCACATATTTTGTTTAATTAGTCTCTGCACAAGAAAAGAATTCTCATGGAGAAAATAAATAATGTATTTTATACCGTATCTTTGTGATGAAAGTATCTTGTTTTCAAGTGCTCGAGCAATCGGAGCTTATGAAAAGAGTTTTGATAAAATGAATACTTTTCTCACAGCCTGCAGCGGCACAACGGACGGCATCACTAGACCATCTCTAGGCTAAATCTCATGTTACTTAGCAACCCCACCAAATAAGTAACAAAGGACTAGCTTAGCATCTGATTTAGTTTCTTTACTGACTTGTAAGTGTGTGAAATGTGCATTGTCTGTGTTAATGTGAAGAATAAACTGGACAGAAAATAGTCATCTTTAAGCACTTCTGGAGTTGTAGCTTTGTTTGTTAAGTAAACCAGTTTTTGTAACTGATAACCTTGTTTCTCATTAGACTCCAAGTAAACACGAGGGGAAATGATGTCATATATAAAGATCTCATGTTCACTTGGCGTGTTTCTATTATTTGTGAACAGACAGGAGTTTGATGATGCAAATGAGGTCAACTACTTCAGATGAGCTGAATACAGTCTGTGAATGACTGAAGCCGAATAAAAGACGTGCTGTCAGCTGTGTTGACTTTACATGGGCGAGAAGCAGAAGAAATATACAGGCTGCACTGACAATATAGATGTTTGCATTGTGTCTGCACTGTGTCCAGACACTCTGCGGTGTATCAGAGGCGTGGGAACAACATCATTAAATGTCCCTATTAAGCAGGTCAGCCACAGAAAGGGGGCTCCCTTGTGGAAACATGTCACGCAGAACCAATGTGAATCCTGGCAAGGCCTAGCTCGGGACTTAGATGTTACTGTTTTATGTTCGAGAGGTGCTGAGTCACACAACCTCTCCTGTTTCTGCTTTTGCTCCTTGTGTGTTTTAACTTATCTCTCCTTCCACTCCTCCTCCATGTCCGCTCATGTTTCCTTTCATTGTGTTTTTTTCCACACTTTCCTATTTGAATCCGACATGTAATTTTTTTCCACATTTCTCTTACGAACAGATTAATTTGGATTGCTGACCTTTGATGTCAGTGCTGTCAAAACATTAACAGTCACAGGACTGACATGAAGTGTAATGGAAAGTAGTTGTTTCCTCTATCTGATGATTTGCCATTAGTATCTGTGTTTTTGATTTTGTTTACGTTTTTCTCATGGCAGCCACTATTGTACCCAATTTGACCAGACATGCTGCCCCCCTGTGGTTTTAAAAAGAAGTGACAGGGCACTGGTTTACTGCACTAAGCTACAGAGATTAGGGTGGTTTACTAGCTATTTCTTCTAGTTTTTGTGGTTTAATTGTTTGCTTTAACAATTGTCACTCCCCTATGCATCTGTGAAGGAGTTCTTAATGAAATAATATTGTTTTGTTTTGATTGAAAATTGTTTGTGTGTGCAGGGGTCTGGATAAAGAGCAGCTTGGGTCATGTGCAAAGAGAAGGCAACCAACTAATTTTGACCTACATTGCTCCTCAACTTGGCTATTGGGTGGCCGCAATGTCACCTCTGCATTCAGGTGAGAGCTGACCTAAGAGGTGAACACGTATTTGCAAAAACTGTTGTTAATGTGAATTAATTGTGAATGTGTGACCTTCTATGTTTGTAACAGGTCCAGTGATTGCAAAAGACATCAGTATGTACCACACTGTGTTTCTGCTGGCTATACTGGGGGGAATGGCTCTCATCCTGCTGTGCTTCTTTTGTCTCTTGTTGTACTATTGCAGGTGTGTGTAATATTTTGTCCAAAGTTTTCTCAGTGATGTCACACAGTGTCCCATTACACATTTTATATAAACGACACAGAAACACAAATCCTACTACAGAAAATTAGATGTGCTTGTTTAAGCAGTTCATTTAAAAAAACTGATAGATAATTTGTGTATGTATGCAAGTATTCTGTTTTTCTTATGTGCAGGCGTTGTTGCTTGAAGCCTCGAAGGTCGCACCGCAAGCTAATGTCTTCTGATCTGGACAGCAGTAAGAGAGACCAGGCCACCTCTATGTCCCATCTCATTAGCAATGAGGTCATTTTTGGTTTTAGGAGTGCATTTTTATTTTTACAGGTACCTTGTAACTAGCCTCTCACAGGCCTTTCTCCAAATTCCTTTTCTCTCTAGGTGCAACTGGAGCTTGTGTCTACAGCAACAGAACTTGATATGACCACCCCAATGCTGAAGCCTTCCTCCTATGAGCAAGACAATAGACGCCAACACAGCCTAATCCACCAAAGCAAACATAGTCGCTCCTCTCTTGGCAACAACAGCCACCACAGCTCATCTTTTTGCAATCTAACTCCACTCAGCAGAGACTACCGTCAGTCTGCAGAAACTTTTCATTTAAAGAATGCACTTCCAATTGGAACAAACAAGGGCTACCGTCAATCATACACCTCTGTCTGCTCCTCCACCAACCAGATTTCAGACAGACTGTCATCATCCCATCAGGGTCAGGTGTCCATTAACCAGCTGAGCAGCACTGGAAATGTTGACTGCACTTCCTCTCCTCCCCACTCCCCAAGTAGAGGGGAGGCAGGTGAGTGCAGGCCTGTGGACTATCTCTTGTCCCGGTCAGTTGACCACCTAGAGCGTCCCGGCACGCCATGCCTCTCAAGGCCAGGCCAACTCCTCTGCTGTGCTTCTGTGGACCTGCTAAGTGGAGGAGAAGGCTACCCAAGGGTGCGCCCCACATTGGTGATCCCAGCACATTATATGCGCCTGCCTGGGGAGCACCCTCTGTCAGGCCAGGCCCTACTACTACAAACTGATCAGCAGAGTGACTTAGAGACCATCCAGGCAGAGCTCAATGCCTCACATTCCCAGCAGCCCCTTGGACAAACCCCAACAGACTCTACCCCAGGCTCGACTAAACAGGTTGAAGGCAATGTGCTTGGTTTGTCAGAGTCTTTGTCAATTCCTTCAGCGCTTGGGGAAAATGCTCTTGTGGAAATAAACAGTGAGGACACTTTACTGGCAGAAAAGACTTTAATGGAACTCAGGGGAGGCAAGCCTCTTCCTCACCCACGAGCTTGGTTTGTTTCACTGGATGGTCGCTCAAACGCTCACATTCGTCACTCCTACATTGACCTCCAGCGTGCAGGATGCCACACAGGCTCAGGTGGTCAGCAGGTAAGTAATAACAGTGGAAGGAAACGTAATAAAGCCAATGATGCCAGTCTGGATTCAGGTGTGGATCTAAATGAACCAAGAGTGAGTCGCAGGGGGAGAGACATGGAGAAGGAGGAAAAAGAAACTGAGAAAGATAGGTCAAAGGGTACAACATCGGTGTCTGCATACACTAAGCTGGTGTATGTGGATGACATGAATGTGAAAGGCAGTAATAAAGAGATGCCAAAGTGCAGCTTACAGGACAATATAATGGGGCCTCCTGAGTCAGGCATAACACCAGGTCTTGAGAATACTGAGGGGAAAAGAGCTGAGGAGCTACGAATACATGAGCAACTGCCTTCACTCACCTCTCCAACCCCTTCCTCTCCTCGTCCTTTGGTTACACCAGATGATGTGCCTATGAAGACTGATACACTTTTGTCTCCTGGTGATGATGCAACACATGAGGATGGAGAGGAGGAGAAGAAAAGTCCATGGCAAAGAAGAGAGGAAAGACCACTCCTGGCCCTTAATCTCAAATAATGCAAGATGACTGGGACTAAACTTGAAAGAACAAAACCTATGAAGGGTCCATTGTTATCCGCTTCACTAGAAGGAATACTTAACAGGTGTTTGCCTGAAAAAGACTGGTGGCAACAATGTTTTATGCACAACAAATATATGCCTTTTATTAACAGTTTCACAATTAAAGTAGTGCAGGAACCCTTTGCTTAAGCCATATTGGCCTCAGTCAATGCAGTGTGAATAAACTGCTGAAAATACATAATCAGATTACAAGATGTGGCCAAGCTGATTGTATTTTATTTGTAATTTTTAAAGGACAGGTTGTTTTAATTTTTCTTTACTTCTACTAGTATAACAGATGCGTAAAAGCAAAAATCATGTTTGTAACTCTTAATTTCAAAATCTGTGGCTGGGATCTCCTCAGAAGACTATATGGATGTTTACTTGAACTACCAAGGGGGTGAATTTCTGAAATAAACCACTGTCCCGATGAGCTTTGTCTGATAGCTTGACATGCCACAATATCACAATTTAACTGTAGGCATACCAAAAATGAATCCAAGGTAACATATGATTTTTCTTTTGTAATTGTTCAACCACTGCTTTTGTTGCCCATTCATCACTTTTTAAATGGCTGCTTGAGATGCCGTTTTGTAATTTTAATTGTCATTTTAACATTGTCATGTTAGCCAACATGAAGTATTTACATGCATTTTTTTTATATGTTAAGGGATTCTTGATCACTCTGATGTGATCACTTGATCACAGCCTTATAACACACTCTTAAATGATACACTGTACCTGAGACTAAACATTTTGCTTGCTGTTTCACAGTGTACCCTAATTCCTCAAGTGCCTTTTTTAATGTCACTGCAGCAGATTTGTGGAACAGCTTTAACCCTTATTTATTTTACCTACTTTTGCCTTCAGCTTTTCTTCCTCTACCTCATACCTCCTACAGCATGCAGTAAACTGCTTCAGCACTAGCAATTTTCTTTTACTGCTACAGTAAGCAGCAAGGCACCAATTCTTTCTGTTACAGTGTGGCTTGGAATTGATAAATTTGGTGTGATTGTATCTTAATCTAAACACTATTTTTCTTTATTTTTAATGTTTATATTTTAATGTTTGTCTCAATATGTTGATGTACCTATTTGAGGGCAGTATCCATGTGAGATGGTGCTGGCTGGATTAAAAAAAATCTTTTGTATGCGTTTTTTTTTTCTCCGAGTGGTGAGAAATAGTCAACATGCACTCATGAACTCAAGATTCCCTGGTCATGGTGTTTGTAACCCAGAATGTGTATAGTTAATAGCCATCTATCGATGTATGAGTTAAAGGCTTTTCTTTGTATCTTACAGCAATCTCCTAGTTTTAAGAATACAGCTGCAATACAGTATCCCGAGTGTAAATCCATCACTTGCATTATATTTGAAGCCTGTTATTCTCAATAAATGCATACAAATTAAATGTGTTTGTCTGTGACAATATTAATGTTGGGCTTTGGAGGCATTTTGTTACAAGGTACATTGAATTGGTCAGCATCAAGCTCATCATTGACCCATTTTAAAACAAAATCCATCAAGATTAGTCTTGGTATTCAAGAAAATATAATCAATTAGTCTGCTCTTTGCAGCTGTAAAAAAAATTTATTCCAAAAGGGCAAAAGTAATTTTGAAACATTGAGTATTGATGCGTTCCATTTCCTAATGTCTATAACAAATGTTTACACAATGCAACTAGAAACAAAGGATTGCCATCTTTTGTCCAAGATTGTAAGTGGCTTTTTGTACTAAACTGCTGTCATTAGCTTTGTGTTACTGTAATGTATATTTTCACAAACATATAAAGCTTGCTAATATTAATATTGTCAATATTGAAAATATAATATACAATCAGAATATTAGCTGCTGTAATCAACCAGTACAGTTGTCCCGGGCCTCAGGGTCTGGGGGGGCCAAAACGAAGCACTCCTATGCTTTAGTAAAATGAACAAAATTATATAGGCGGCCTCTGGCCATAGGGTGGTTTGTGTTTTTTTGTATATGTGCCAGTGTCCTCCAGGCGGCGCCCTTCTTTGATATTTCTTTGTTTTTTCCATCTCTCACTCGTTGCCAGTGGTCTGTCTGGATATTACGCTGCCTGGTCATTTTTAAACAGTTTTAGGATGGCGGAAGACAGTGAATCCGCAGCCAGTCAGCAGAGCTTGGAGCTGGACGACCAGGACACATGCGGTATAGATGGAGATAACGAGGAGGAGAATGAGCATATGCAAGGGTGAGGGTGGCTGCTCTGGGAAATGCAGTAACACAGTTTTCAGGCAGCCTGTTTGTGCCCTGTCTGTTTATGTGAGAGCTCAGTGGCTAGCGCCGCAGCTAATGCTAACCGTGCTGTAACAATCACAGCCAGACCCGTTATTTTAAGATGGAAACAACACGACAAGCATTTTTACAACAGTTAAATTGTCAAGCCGCGTGGTTTCCTTTGGTGTGTATGGTATCTGGTTGAAATGCTACTCTTGGACAGCAAGCCATCACTAACGAAGGCTAGATTGCAAGGATGACAGCCAGCCGAAAGCTAATACTAGGTTAGCTCACCTGTCATGCGTTGCTATGGCAGCTAGCGTTAGCTTCTTTTTGTCTGCACATGTTATAGTGGGTCCAGGCCAGACGAGTCTGGAACAAATATAGTGGAGGGCTGTTTGGGAAGAGCATTTCTGAGATTTGGGGTGTGCAATATAATACTTACGTTGAGCAAAACAAAACTAAAAAAAAGAACAGAAAGTGACTAATCAAAGGGCAAAGTAATAGTCTAACTACCCCTAAAAATACTTTTATTATAGGCTATATGTTAAATATAAGCTTGTAGATGTCATTGTTTGCCCTGGTGCCTGTTGTTGTTGTTACATCACTGATAGTTTGTGTCTATAAGTGCAGGAGTCCAGGAGGAGACCTGGGAGCCAAGAGGAAGAAGAAGAAACAGAAGAGAAAGAAAGAGAAGCCAGGTTCAGGTGGAGCCAAGTCAGACTCTGCCTCTGACTCACAGGAGATAAAGGTATGGTCAGTGTAAAGTGTAAATAGCAATAGTCTGCCTGTATCCTTTTGCTCAAACTAGCAAAACTACCAGACATTTACAATACTTTAAAATTGGGCATTATGAGAGAAACCAGTTATCTGGGGGCTCCTTTTAGTCTAATACCTTATTCTACAGTTTCACAATCCCCAAAAATAAAATAGATGTCTTGCTTCAAAAAGCGGTATTTTTATTCTGTATCTGTATTTTCAAAAATTTAAATTTGCCATGCAGAACCCTGGCTTGCCCATTCAGAAGCTACAGGACATTCAGAGAGCAATGGAGCTGCTGTCTTGTCAAGGTCCAGCCAAAAGCATTGATGATGCAGCAAAGCACAAGTACCAGTTTTGGGACACCCAACCTGTGCCTAAGTTAAGTGAGTATCTTGACCTGGTGAAAAATAATTATAATTGAACATGGTTCACATGCAAGGACAAATGTTGATTACAAAAAAATACTAATTACTGCTATAGTTTTGTACTGTTGTTTTCTTTAGGAATACAGCATTATTTTATTATGATTATCCATATTATTTCTATGCAAGAGTGCCACCTGCTGGCATTACAACTGTTGGCGCAGAAGTTTGTGTCCTGAAATCATGTCAGCTGTGTCATACAATCTGTGTACAGGATTACTCAGCATGCATGCCAGCGGCATTAGATTAAGCTGCCTCTATGACAACTTCTGGCCAGAGCACCTATGCTTAGAGCTTGTGTCTAAATAATACATGACCAAATTAGATATTTGCCACAAAACAAGTTTATGCATGTGTATTAACAACCGTATTAATACATTTTCTGCATCTTGAACAATGTTCCACTGCAGACGAGGTTGTAACAAGTCATGGACCAATTGAAGCTGACAAAGAGAACATAAGACAGGAGCCATATTCCTTACCTCAAGGTTTTATGTGGGACACTCTGGATCTTAGTAACGCAGATGTGGTAAGTTTATTTGGTTTTGAGAAAGCCAATTTTCTTCACGTTTCTGAATAATGCACTGACTTGTTTTTGGCTGTGTTTTTTAGTTGAAGGAGTTGTATACACTCTTAAATGAAAACTATGTAGAGGATGATGATAACATGTTCAGATTTGATTATTCACCCAACTTTCTCAAATGGTAAGCATGAAATTAAGCCTTGGCTAATGTTTAATCTAAGTATTCTTTATACAAAATCTCCAAGTATAATGTTTTATTATTCTTATTGTCATTGTATCTCCTGTCAGGGCTCTGCGTCCTCCTGGCTGGTTGCCACAGTGGCATTGTGGAGTCAGAGTTTCTTCAAACAAGAAGCTTGTTGGTTTTATCAGCGCCATTCCTGCAGAAATACGAATCTATGACACGTGAGCATTAAAATATCTAATCAGGAATGAGCACGCTTGTGTAAAGCAGGGAAACTAAATCAGTATAACTTAATTACATAAGCCTTACATGTTGCTTTTCAGACTCAAGAGGATGGTTGAGATCAACTTTCTGTGTGTGCATAAAAAGCTGCGATCAAAGCGTGTTGCTCCAGTGTTAATCAGAGAGATCACAAGGCGGGTGAACTTGAAGGGAATATTTCAGGCAGTGTATACAGCAGGCGTAGTGCTGCCTAAACCCGTGTCTACATGCCGGTGAGCTTTATATAGGATTTGCAGAACAATGCTGTTCTGGTGGACTCACTAACATTTCCTTTTTGTTTATGCAGTTATTGGCATCGCTCATTAAACCCTAGAAAGCTTGTAGAAGTGAAATTCTCGCATCTGAGCAGAAACATGACTCTGCAAAGGACAATGAAACTCTATAGACTACCAGATGTAAGTGCTTTGACCTCTCACAGTTATAAAGAGTTACATGTTTTTGCAGTGATTACATTTTTAAAAAATATACCTGGTAGAGCACCAAGACTTCGGGTTTGCGGTCTATGGAAAGGCGTGACATCCGTCAGGTCACTGAGCTACTACGGAAATATCTAAATCGTTTTCAGTTGGCTCCATCGATGGGAGAAGAGGAGGTGACTCACTGGTTCTTGCCTCAGGACAACATAATTGACACATATGTAGTAGAGGTATTTAAAAAGAAGTTTATACATTAAAACATTAAGATCTCATTTATTTTTCTTGCAATTCATCTAAACATCTGTTTTCTCAATTTTGTAGGGTGCAGATGGAGTTTTGACAGATTTTGTTAGTTTCTACACACTGCCCTCTACAGTGATGCATCACCCGCTGCATAGGAGCCTGAAGGCAGCTTACTCTTTTTACAACGTTCAAACACAAACCCCACTTCTGGATTTAATCAATGATGCGCTTATCCTGGCCAAATTGGTAAAGATCTCTATACAGCTATACAGAGTTGTTGTAAAAATATTTTTTACTTTTTATCAGAATTTATTTCATATTTTCCTACAGTATATACGTATCTAGTCTATACAGTATTGTTTAAAATAATAGCAGTACAATGTGACTAATTTCAACTAAATGCCCAATTGCACAGCCTTAAGAGCATGCATATCATGAATGCTGGATCTTGTTTGTTTTCTGAGAATCTACTGCACCTACCGGTAACTTGTTTGCCACTTAGCAGTACAATGTGACTAACCAGAATAAACCAGGTTTTTAGTATATATTTTTTTTTGCTATTATTTTGAACAATACTATATATTACCTACCACATTAGTTTTCTCCTGTGGATATTTACTACAGCTAAAGATTCTTGCTAGGATACTCTGCATTCCGTCTTTACTCATTTGTAATTTTTTGTTTGTCATTTGTTTTTTTTTTGTTTTTTTTAACAGAAAGGGTTTGATGTGTTCAATGCATTGGATCTAATGGAAAACAAAGTGTTCTTGGAAAAGCTGAAATTTGGCATAGGAGATGGAAATTTGCAGTATTACCTCTACAACTGGAAATGCCCACCAATGGACCCTGATAAGGTCAGCAGCACAAAAGGCTTAGGAATTCTTGTGAGGTTTAGGGGCCACAAATATGTGAGGATTAATTCATTTAAAAGAGTATCTAGCTCATTATTTATACTTTTCATTTTTATTTTAAGATGTTAATATGTAATATAACATGTTATGTCAAACCTGTGTTTTAGGTTGGTCTCGTCCTTCAGTAGTAACTCGTGACCACTACAGGACACACAGTGATAGAGAGGTTGGCAGCAATCTCTGGATATTCTTTACCTGAATACACAGGTAGCCCGAGCTAGACAATGAGAACTACAACAGTGAAACCGACCCGGTGACTGAGCAGCTGGTCTCAGTTGAGCAATGCTTCTGGCACTTGTGTCATCTCAACTGGAGGTGAAAACTTAAAATCATCAACATCTGAATGTAACGTCATGCTAAGTCTGACATTCTCATGCAACACACTGCTTCTCTGACATGCATTCATACTTAAACATTGTCCACATACAAGAGGATGCCTTGACATTGTGAGTTTTGTTAAATACTTCCTTGTTCTTGCAAAAATCTCATTACAAGGAGAGATGGTGTTTAGATTTACTGGTAATAAATGAAAATGTACGTGGATAATCAACATAAACCTTTAGTTTACCCATTCACCTGCTTACTTTTTGTATTCCTAATCCATATAAACAGTCTTCTTTGAGAGCAACAGAGTCTTTCTTTTTACTCTGTATGTTTACTCATTAGGGCTGTGTGCTGGGGAATCAGTAGAATAAAAAAATTGGAAAGGTAAAACATTTGTATTTTAATGAACCAAAACAGTTTACTAAACTTCATCCTTGACCTTAATATGTTTACCCTAAAGCAACATTTTAACATACAACAGTCATTCATCTGATGCAGTAAAATGTGTTTTTGTTAAAATATATAGTGTTCTTTTAAAATCAGACCATATCTATTCCTGTAGTGTGAGTTTGAGATTCAAATAGACTGATTCAAAGGATCCTCCCCATTAGTATAGATGTCACTAAGAATGTACAGGCTCATCAAACAATATGGCTTCAACATAACTTTGATGACAAATGTAAAGCATCATTAAAGCACAATTTCCTTTGGATTTAAGGGTCCACAAGGATTAGTTGGCATCTATTTCAATATTCTTATCCAAACTATGAGCTGTTTCAAAGGAACATCAAACCCCCATTTTTTTTAATGTAATGTTTTGTGTAGTTTAGGGAGATTGCATGTTATGCTGCACTTAGAAAAGCTGGTGAGATAAAGGCAAAGGGTTAAGGTCAAGCATGTCAGAGTGATGTTACAAGGAGGAACCAAAATGTCAAACAAAATAAACCAAGCTGGACTTCTGGAATAGAACTGATAAATTCAATAAAGGGGTCAAATTCAAAAATGGGTCAAACTTCTCAATAGAAATCTTCAAATGTTCAGGAATTTTTAAATTGTAATGTTAAGAGTGTAGAGTTTTATAGTGTACAGTTTTTTTCCTCTACACAGCTCATAATTTGCCTCAGTAAAACTACAACAAGCATTTTTCTGATATAGTCATTTCTTACCTACAGTCAAAACTAATTACTTGAAGCATAATGGTAGAATAAACAAATGCCACTATGGATAGTTGTGCAAATTTTGTTGTCATTTCTTCAGGTCCTGTTTTCAGTGACCTTAGATATTTTTAATGGTATTGCATCTGTGTTACGCAGATAAAAGTTCTCATATTTATTACTGTACGTGTTACATTTGTAACTCAATTTTCCTTCCAGTATTTCCTGTAATTACATGTCTTGTTTTTTTCTTTTGAGTTTATCTTTGAATACAATGTTGGTGTGGCCCTGTTTGATTTAGTGTGGATTTGTTTCTGTCCTGTTCTCATTTTTCCCCTAACCCTCCTTAGAATAAAGGAGTGCAGTGATCCTGTATTTACTTAAGTCAGGGTTTAAAGCTCTATTTTATTCAAAGCCAAGTACTAGACAGTAATGTTCCTGGCATTTATCAACCACTGAAAGTCTCAGTATGCCTCATGAACATTGTCACAGATGTTGCCTGCAGCTGTTTGAATGAATTTTGAGCATGTGCGTTTTGCGGCTGTGATGATTTTAGCATTGATGTTGCTAGCCATGCCCTTTAGTCAAAACATAACCTGAAGTACCTGCCTTAGTTGAATTTTTTAAGATAATTTTAAGTGGAGGGGATGTAGTATTAAAACTATATACAGCCTTCTGAAATGAGGAAAAATATTTTTATTCAAATCCATTATAAGATGTGAAAAAGAACTTGTACCAGCATCATTTAGATATGATCCCATGCAAATAACAATCTGTCTCAAAACACACATTAGCTATACCAGCATGGATATTTGACTGAATAAACTCACTTTGAAAAGAAACATGTTGCATTTTCATTCTTGACAGATGCAACAGAAAAAAAGTTTTGAGCCTCTTGGGTGGGGTTGATTTGGGTTTAGAGCCTGCATTTAAGAGCCCCCTTTTTGTTTTTCTTTATTTGGGATTTTTTTCTTTGCAGGGTTTGCTACAATTCGTTTTACTTTGAGAGGTTGCAGAGCGCAGGAGGCTGTCATTTCCTGTTCCGCTTCACTTTCTAGTTTTCTCTTGTGGCCTCTCTTCACTCCATCCTCCTCCTCACTGTCCTGCATCTTGGTGGAAGCTGAACTTTGAAGCCACACAACATTCAGTGAGGGCACTCTGGGCGTAATGGCATCAATGATGTCGGTAAACAACTGCTGGTGACTCTCGGGACACCTCTTGAATCCCAGTGCCAGGACACTTTTGAGCCCTAGCGGCTCTGACACAGTGAGACTCAGTCGGGGCACCTGGCAGGCGGCCACACCTCTGCTCACGCTCAGTGTTATCAGATGTTCAGTCATGTGTTTTGGCTTGACAGACTTGCACACAAGCAAAAGTTTGAGCTCGTTTCTCTCCAAAGCTTTAGTCACTTCGTTAATGCCAATGGCAAGCTGTCGCCTCACTGACAAATCTGTCCAGCCATTTTTTAAAGCATCATCACCTTCTTCACTCACAGCTTTTGGAGTATCTGACGGGTTATTGTCTTTCTTCTTTCTCCACTGGCGAAACAGTTTGACCTCTTTCTTCTGAATGCCTGTGGAAATGAGCTTGTCTCTCACGGTCTTTAGTATGAAGTGCATATCTTCTTGAGGTAGTGGGCTCCATTGCGTAGAAAAGGGTGAGGTGAAGTAAGCCTTGGATTGAATAAACTTTCTCGTCTCCTTCTTAGAGGGCTTCTTTGGATTGGTCATTGCTAGAAAGTAAGGCATTCAAACATTAATTATTAGAGCATTGGCCAATCTGATGTCCGCATGCATTGAAACCAGCAAAGTAATGAATAAATATCAACAACATTCAAAACACGCATTCATTTTCATGTCTTACCGAATATTTTACGAAAAATAAAACGGATATTTAAAACGTTTAATTTGTTTTCATGTAATCCATCTCCATGAGTGTCTCAGAGGGCGCCGCCATCTTTATTTGAACAACTTTATTTAAACGTATCAGTAGCGCCGCCCTACTGTTTAAAAAACGACATTGTAGAATTTTGTTACTGCGTTTTTAATAAGAACTGGAGTTAGATGGACAATATGCCGATGATTTTAGTAGGAATAATTTTGTAGGACATTACGCTGGCCCCAGAAAACCTAAACCCTGGCCACCGCTGCTTTTCTCAGAAGTCACGCGGTTAGATCAATACAGTATGCTAGAAACAGTCGATGCACCAGCTGCTCAAGTGGAAAATACTGCTGAATGCGAGCGGAGCAGGCAGCCAACCAGCGTGTGAGCAGCTCCCAATACCCTCCCACAGGTTTTCCCCATTGGCTCATAATATTGCATTGATCTGCTGTGATGCACTTGCGTCTACGTAAAGGGGTCCTGCCCGCAGACTGGGTGAATATCTCAATATCTGGTCCGTATCCGATAGAATGTCTCACAAGGTAAAGCCTTTTTTATTTATTTATTTTAATATCACGTGTCCGTGTCTATAGCATGTATGAAGAAATTATCGCTTTCATATTAAAGAGGCTTTCATATTAAAGATGCATTGTCATTAATTCCTGGGTGTAACATATAATAGCAAACAGCACATTGCACGTAGCCTTTGTGAATGTTCACTGACCGAATAAGTTATTCTTCTGTAGCTGTAGAAGTAAAAAAAAATATGTTAAAAATGCAAGACTCTATTTCAAAGTTGGATGGTTTTATTTTATTTTTTACTGTTTAATATGGTAGGTAGCCTATCTAAATTATTTCTACAATGTCCCAGCTCCTTTGTGAAGTAGATTATTCAAGCTGGCACAGAACAGAAGCACTGGACCTCAAATAAAGGCTCATTGTCTAACCCTGGCTTGGCTCCACACAGTGGCTGTAATGTTATGCTCAGATTTGTTAATCAAACAATTAATATGCTTGGGACGTTATTTACAAATCAGAGTAACACCCTTTAGTTGTGTTAAAGTTTGTGTATTTTGAGAAATTACTTTCATGGAGTAGAGTTAACTGTTTCTCACTGGTTCTACTTGAAGGCTGAGTTTGAGAAGATAGCAGAGGATGTGAAGCAGGTGAAGACTAAGCCTACAGACCAGGAGCTGCTGAACTTGTACGGCCTTTATAAGCAGTCACTCGTTGGAGACATTAACATTGGTATGATCTGCCCCATTTTTTAGAGAATATTAATGATAACACAAAAACTGTTCTTTCACTTATAGTTAGTGGTTGGGTAAAGCCATTAATTGTCAAACAACTGTGTTTACTCTTTTCAAATCATAATGTCAACAGAAACTACCCAAAAGACCCCAGTTCTTAAAACCGTGTATTGCCACCTTTAACATCAATGACAGCTCGAAGTCTTTTGTGGTAGCTGTGGATGAGGATCTTTATTTTCTCAGATGGTAAAGCGGCCCATTCTTCTTGTCAAAAAGTCTACAGTTCTTGTAAATTCTTGAGCTGTCTCGCATGAACTGCACGTTTGAGATCTCCACAGAGTGGCTCAATGACATTGAGCGGAGAGGACGCTGGCGTGGCTTGTTCGCCACTTCTTCGCTTCTCCATTTTTTGCCGTTTTCTCAAATTGAAAACCCTCTACAGTGCAACAGTTGTTGCTACGTGCACTATCGCCTGGGGATGTCTGTATCTGTTCATCACTGCCTGCTACCGTTTGGGCATGGCTTTTGGCTAACAGATCACTCTCCACGACTGGCATGATGCTGAAATTTTCAGCCATTCAGCTTAAGAAATTCAACAACTAAACCACTCCATCGTGTACATCAATCATTGAACAGCTCGCCGACCCCACTACATTCACAGAAGCTGCCGTCGAAAGTTTGTTTTCTCCCGATCTGATCACAACATCCCATCCATCTGGTCTGGCGTACGCACCGTCGCATCTCAAACACGTCATCAGGGCGCCGTCACTCCTAGGATTAGTAGCGCTGGAGTTTCCATGACAACGCTACGCACTGATTTGAATAGAAACCGGAGAAAACAAGGAGTGGATCTCAGTCTACTTCGGCCAATACAGAGACACATTGTTACATCGAATATCAAGATTGAACTTTTTAATGCACAATCCATTACAAACAAATCTTGCCTCATACATGATCATATTCTAGAAAAGTGTTTAGATATGATGTGCCTTACAGAAACCTGGCATCAACCAGATGTTAATTCTGTTTTAAATGAGACCTGTCCCCCTGGTTACTGGTACTTACAGAAAGCCCGCAGTACAGGGCGTGGTGGTGGTCTGCCTGTCATCCATCGAAATGATCTGATTCTGTCCCCTATAACCCTGCCTGAGCTGTCTTCGTTTGAATGCCTGGCATTTAAATGTAAGTACCCTTTTTCCACTATGATACTTCTTATTTACCGGCCAACCAAACCAAACTCATCATTCATCCCAGAGATGTCCAATCTCCTTTCAACCTTCTGTACAATGTCCGCTAATATCATTGTACTTGGAGATATGAATATTCATGTCAACTCTTCAACCTGCCGTTTTGCAGCAGAATTCCTCCAATTACTCAACCGTTTTAATCTGACACAACTTGTCGATGTCCCCACTCATACCAGGGGCCATACTCTCAATTTAGTCATTACAAATTCTGTTTATCTCAGTAATCTTCTGGTGTATGATCTGGGAGTTTCTGATCATAAGGCCATCTCCATGAAGATGTCTTCACCATCCAGCCTCATCAAGTCCAAACGTCAAATCTGCTTCAGAAATCTGAAAAACATTAACCTGGGGACTATGGCATCCGATATCCAGCATCTCCTTTCTGTAAACCGTCTACCACCTCTGGACTCAGTGGACTACTATAATAACACCCTGAGAAGCATTCTGGATCTTCATGCCCCGGTCAAAACCAGAACAGTCACTTTCACCCGATCAGCCCCCGGTACACCGGTGAACTACGGAAAATGAAGGCAGCTGGGCGTGCCATTGAGAGGAGATTTAAAGCCACAGGTTTCATTGTGCACAAGCTCGCTTTTCGGGAACACCAAAAGGACTACTCAAAGTCACTTATGGAAACACATTCAAATTTTTACTCAAATGTCATCAGAAATAGTCCCGGAAACTCCAAACAGCTGTTCTGACCCATGTATCATCTACTCAAACCACAAACCCCCTCACTTACAGAAACTACAGAAGAGCACTGTAATAAATTCGAGAGGTCGAGAATATAATTAAAAGGATGAAACCCACCACCTGTGCACTTGACCCTGTTCCTACAGCTCTAGTGAAAGTAATTACCTCTGTCCTAAGTCCTTTGATTACCACTATAATAAACCACTCCCTCCAGTCTGGCAATGTTCCATCTGTCCTGCCATCAATCAAACTGCCATAATCAGACCACTTCTCAAAAAACCCACTCTTGACCCAGATGTGCTTGCAAATTACAGGCCCATTTCCAATCTCCCATTTATCTCCGAAGTACTGGAAAAAGTTGTAGCTTCCCACCTCCAGGATCATCTCAAATACAACAATCTTTTTGAAAAAATTCAGTCTGGATTCCGTTCTGCACACAGTACGAAAACAGCCCTGGTCAGAGTCACAAACGACCTACGGATGACAGCTGTTGCAGGTTCACCATCCCTTCTCATACTCCTCAATCTGTCAGCTGCTTTCGATACAGTGGATCATGGCATACTCCTTAACCGGCTGCAACAAACCACTGGACTCACCGACACTGCGCTAAACTGGTTTAAATCATACCTCACTAACAGAACAGAGTACATTTCACTTGGAAGTGCAAGGTCCCGGCAACACACAGTTACCTGCGGGGTCCCTCGGGGGTCAGTCCTTGGCCCCATTCTCTTCATCATTTACATCACCCCCCTCGGTCATGTCATTAGCCGCTATGGAGTCTCATTTCACTGCTATGCTGATGACACACAACTGTACATAAAATCAGAAACACACACCTCTGCAATTTCACCAACATCATCTCTGTCTTCAACACTCACTGCCTGTCTGGAGGAGATAAGGGTGTGGATGAAGCACAACTTCCTCCAGTTGAACAGCTCTAAAACTGAGGCAATTCTTGTTGGCACACCACATCAAACACAGCTCCCCTCTCCACAACTGTCACCAATCTTGGTGTAACATTTGAACCACAACTCAGCTTTGAAGCACATATCAAAAACCTCTGCAAGACATCTTTCTACCATCTCAGAAATATTGCAAAACTCCGTCCAACACTAACTTTAGCAGATTCTGAAAAGCTGGTCCACGCCTTTGTCTCCTCCAGACTGGAATACTGTAAAGCACTTCTCATCAGGATCCCTAACAAAAGCTTGCAGAGACTGCAGTATGTTCAGTATAGTGCAGCAAGGATCCTGTTGAGAGTTCGTAAATACGATCACATCACACCCATTCTCCATTCACTTCACTGGCTTCCTGTCTTCGCCAGGATTGAATATAAGGTCTCCTCCTTCTAACCCACCAGTGCATTTATGGAAATGCTCCCTCTTATCTGAAAGAACTACTTACACCTTCAACTACAACTCTATCACTCCGTTTAAAAAACTCAAACCGCCTCTATCCTCCCAAGACTAAGCTCAGCACTATGGGTGATCGGGCTTTCTGTTCTGCCGCTCCTCGGATTTGGAATGCCCTACCCGCCCATCTGAGAGCACCTCAAGCACTTGAGACTTTTAAAAAAGGACTTAAAACATTTATTTTCAGGAGAACATATGACTTTTAACGATTGGATTTATTATTGTTTTACAATTTTAAAATTTAATTGATCTTAATCTGTAGCACTTTGAGATTTGTTTCAAATGTAAAGTGCAATACAAATAAAATGTATTATTATTATTATTATTATTGAGGTCAGGAGACTGAGAGGCCAGTCTAGACCTTCACTTTATGCTGCTGTAGCCAATGACAGGTCAACTTGGCTTTTGTTCTTTGGATCGTTGTCATGTTCCGGGCTGATGAGTGCAGATTTTCCTCCAGTATTTTCTGATAACATGCTGCATTCATCTTGCCATCAATTTTGACCAAGTTTCCTGAGCCTTAGTAGCTCACACATCAGTGATCCACCTCCATGTTCCACAGTAGGAATGGAGTACCTTTCATATAGACCTTGTTGACTCCTCTCCAAATGTAACATTTATGGTTGTGGCCAAAAAGTTCAAATGATTTTGTTCCAGAAGTTTTGAGGCTTGTCTTTGTGCTGTTGAGTGTATTGTAAGCAGGATGCTTTGTGGCATTTGCGCAGTAATGGCTTTTAACCATCCAGCCCATTTTTCTTCAAGTGCCTCCTTATTGTGCATCTTGAAACAGCAACACCACTTTTTCAGAAAGTCCTGTATTTCATCTGAAGTAATTTGTGTTTTTTCTTTGCATCCCAAACAATTTTCCTGGCAGTTGTGGCTGAAATTTTTGTTGGTCTACCTGACGTTGTTTTGGTTTCAACAGAATTGCTCATTTTCCACTTCTTAATTAGAGTTTGAAAACTGCTGATTGGCATTTTCAATTCCTTGGATATATATTTATATTCCTTACCTGTTTTATACAGTTCAATGATATTTTCACGCAGATTCTTTGACAATTCTTTTGCTTTCCCCATGACTTAGAATACAGAAACATTAGTGCAGCATTGGATAAAATATGCAAGGGTCTGTCAAGAGCCCAGAAACTCACAGACACACTGATGGTTACTTTTAGTAGCCATTCCAACCCGTTTGTGTCAACCTTGTGCGCATGTTATCACCAGGGTATGTAAACGTTTGATCAGGGTCATTTGGGTAGTTTCTGTTGTCATTATGATTTAAAAAAAAAAGTAAACACAGTTGTTTGACAATAAATGGCTTCACCCAACCACTAACAATGAGTAAAAGTAAATTTTTGTGCCAGGGTATGTCAACCTATGAGCACAACTGTATGTATTCCATTATGAGAAATACAATTCATTAAGAATGCCTTCATGTTATTAGATAAGCCAGGGATGGCAGACTTAAAAGGAAAAGCCAAGTGGGAAGCCTGGAAGTCCAGGAAAGGTAATAAATGGAAAAAAACATCCTCTGCTTTTGGACTTAATACTGTTGTAGACTAAACTTTAACAAATGTCTGTTACAATTTCCAGGAATGTCCAAGGATGATGCCATGTCAGCCTACATTACCCTGGCCAAGGAAGTCATTGACCATTACGGCATGCAATAAATTTAAACATTTGGATTACTTATTTACAATTATTATTGCAACATTTGTTACTAAAAAGGCTACTAAGTCATCCAGGATAAAGCATGACTGTTTAGAGGCCCATACATACTCCGCAAGAACAAAAAATTTGTTAAATCTTTTGAGAAAAACGTTCTACACAGACAATGTGTCAAGAACAAGCTGCAAGAACACCTAAACCAGGGCTGCAATGAACAAAACAGCATAATTTTGTTCTTGGCACCTCAAGAATAAATTTCTTATTCTTGCGGAATATGTATTGCCCTTAACACTTCTTGTGTATGTAATTCTTACTAAATACATTTTGTTTTATTTTTTGCAAAACATTTAATTTACAGGTGATGTGTAACTTCTTCTCCATAGACAGTTAAAGTCAATTGCACATAGCATTCAGTCTACAATGTCTATTTGCTTCTGTACAACTAACATCAATGTAAAACTGTGAAAATGCATTATAAAAAATATACAGTTTCTTGCACTATATTTTTCTAATCCATTATTTACTCCACACCTTAAGGTCTGAGGCCATGGTCCTCTGTCAGAAAAAGTGGGTTGCACCTTTTAAGCTTGAGAGGAGTTCCTGCCTCAAGAGAAGGAGTTCAAGAATATTGGGGTCTTTAGATTAGATTAAACTTTATTGTCATTACACATGTACAAGTACAATGCAACAAAATGCAGTTTAGGTCTAACCGGCAGTGGGGCAGCAGTGGCTCAGTGGTAGAGCGGTCGCCCTTCAACCGGAAGGTAGGCGGTTCGAATCCCGCTCTCCTCACAGTTCATACTGTCGTTGTGTCCTTGGTCAAGACACTTAACCCACCTTGCCTCCAGTGGTGTTCCAGCTGTGACACTGGTGAATGGAACCTTAATGTAAGTCGCTTTAAAATGAAAGCGTCATCTGTAAACACTGGTGAATGTAAGTCGCTTTGGATAAAAGCGATAAATGACTAAATGTAAATGTAACCAGAAGAAGAAGAAGCAGCAAGTGCAGGATATCCAATATTTGCATAAATAATAAGTTAGTATGGAAAAGTAATTTACAGATTGATATGTACATAATATACAGATGGCTTATTACTATAAACAGAAAGGCCATGGTGAGCTATAAACAGAAGTTAGAAATAGATTATATTATAGAAGTAATTTTAGGAGGATAGGTACTATGAACATAAAATACAAATGGCAATTACTATAAACACAATTGTATGGATGGATATATACAATGTAGTAACGCTATGGTGAGCAGTAGTGCAATAGATATAGTGTAAATAATTACGAACAGAAGCTGTCTGAATAACAGTAGTGCAGTGGAAGTTATCTACAATTTATGTAAAGTGCAGTAGTGCAAGGATGCATGTGTGAACAGTTGGTACTGTATCTTGTTCACAAGTGGAAGAAATTAAGGCAAAGCTTTTAACTTACCGGTCAATCTACGTTCTTATCCTCACCTATGGCCATGAGCAAAAAAAAAAAAAAAACACACACAATAGGAGTTTAGATTAAAAACTTGCTAATGGCTGAAGACTAGGGGAGAGTAGGGTAAGATGGGCCAGTGGTTGAGCTACACTTGTTTCTAAATAGTTTTTTAATTTTTTTGTTCAGTAAAAATATGGCATATTTGATAAAATGGTGGTTACATTTTACAAATTTATTAGTCACGCTAAGTGTTGTGTGTAACGCGTTACTAACTAACGAACCCCCAGAAGAAACAGACTTTCAGATAAACGTTTTGAAAGATGAGGTATAATCACCCATTTTGTGCTGATGTGGAATAGGTTGCCTGCCACCCATGCTATAGACAACTCAAGCCTATGCCTAATATCCTCTTTTCTATCTGCCCATCATACTGTGAAGCAGGGCCAGCATATTCAGTTAACATAGCCTTTTTAATTCTGAGGCTAGTCATGCTATAAGTTGTGCTTGATTTTATTTTGCCTAAAAAGTCTTTGCCTCTAAACTGTATTGTGCCATTTTATTTTATTTACACAAGCCATCGACATCAAGCCATTTTTAAGTTATTATTTTTTCTGTTGGATTTAGATGAGGCATGCATGTTTTATTTTGAGACATATGACCAATTTTGAGGTTACCATGTTGTTCCTAAGGAGCTTATTGATACTATTTTTTTAATATAATAAAGAGCACAAAAGAAATACCTGTTATGTCCTCCATATATGGAGTATAACTTTATGTAGGCCTACACATTAAGGAACAGATATTGGGTTCTGCCCAAAGTCAGCAACATAAAAGTAACGTAAAAGTAACGAGTAACATAAAAAGTTACTTTCCAAAGGGGGTAACTAAGTAAAGTAACGGATTACTTTTTTAAAAAGTAACGAGTAACGAGCAAACACTACTTTTTAAAAGTAACTTCCCCAACACTGGTCACGCTATAAAACTATGGAATTAGTTTAGCTAAATATCAGCCTGAATAAGTAAGCTGGCTGTTTTACCCAAAATGGTGGCTGTGGGGTAAATAAATTGAACAACCCAACTTACCTACCATAAGCATCTCAGGATAAAATATTTGAATCCTATGATATATATAATGAATATAATTTTCATTATAATATGCAACATTTTACAGCACTGTATTTTTATGACATGGCTGTTTTATTGTAGGCCTACTGAGTTTGACAGGGACAGATCTTCCAAATTCTTCCCTCATGAACCAGGAGATGCAGTACATTATAGACTAATTACAGCTGCATTAAAGTGGGCAGGGATGATAACTTATAAGATATTATACTATAGAAATATTAATAGAAATGTATGTTATTTTATTATAAATAACAGTAATATTACAGATTCTATAAACTACCCACCAATCAAACTTCTCAATAAAATTTTATAGTTTACAGTTTACATTTTTATCATACTTCAGATCCCAGCATCTCCCTCTTATATAGGGTCATGGCTAATATTGTCCTGTGTCTCACCTGGTTCTGTCTCTCTACATCACCTGCTCACTCTGCTCCAGTCCTTCTCTGAGCTCCTCTCTCCCTCTTTGTGCTGTCAGCAATCAAATATTGATGTAAACAAATGTTCTGAAATGTCAAATTACAGTAACAACCAAGGAGATGTAAGATATACAATTATTTTTTTAAGCTGTCATTTATTTATTTAAGGGCCCACAACTTTGACCTTACTTTTTGACCTGAACCATGCTTTTTCATTTGAAAAAAATGTTCAAATATCCATATACGGCTTGTTGCTTACAAACACACATACACATGTCTAGTTAATTATATCAATAATTAATTTATCACTTTTTGATTTGAAAAAAAAAGTTATGTTGCCTTAAGTCTAAAGTAAGTGGCTGTGAAAACCTCGAGCCCCTCTGAGGGGAATAAGCGGTGGAAGACGTTATGTAAAGTTAGCAAGCAGCTATAACACAGTGGCTAAAATCTATCTATGCAGCAACAGGACAGGTTATTAACTGATTTTCAATGTCAGACATAAAGGCGTGCTATACATATTCCCACTAACAAGAAACTTACTAGCTTAAAAAATAAATAAAAACACCAGAGAAACTGCTTCGAAAACTTATCGACGGCTTCTGTTCTGTTTTATTTACAATCTATGTCTATCTGGAGCGAGACAGCGGTAGCGTTAATGAGTGGATCAAACCATTGGAGGGGGGGTTTTCTTTTTTTAATATTTTGTTTTAAAAACATCTATAAACCATAGATTGTAAATAATTATAGAAACATATGAACATATAAAAACATAACATTATATAAACACACAAAATGTGGGTCAGCGCACTTGTTTACGCATGCGCAATGAAGTCTTCCGGTTTAGCTCCAAAACAGTAGGAGGGTAAAGGTGAGCCGAAAACAAAGCATTGGACAGCTCACAACTAGCGGACTGGAAACTGTTATATGATTATTATTGTAAGTACACACAACCTAAAGGTAAGCAATCATGCACGGTTTCCTCTGAAAAGTTTACACAGTTGGCTTTGTAACCTGAGTACGATGATCTTCGGCAGGGAGTGAATAAACAAGGTAACGTCACCTAAGTTGATCAATTGCAAAACCTTTAGTTATTTGGCATTAGGCAGGGGTTGGCTTACAAAGGCAGCATTGTGAGGGCGTCGGATCCAGTGAGTATGCTACCGACTCTCTTCGGAAATTAAAAAAAATAATTGACAAAATGTTCTTGTTTGGACCATGAAAACTGGAAATATCATTCATCGGTGTACGGTGTCGTTTGTTTATTGCTGAAAAATCTGATATTCATTAAATGTAATGTCTGAGCAGTGGTGGACAAAGTACACAAACCGAGTACTTGAGTTAAAGTACAGATACACTAGGTAAAATATTACTTCAGTAAAATCCAAAGTACTCCCTTTTAGCTTTCACTTGAGTAAAAGTACAAAAGTATTTGCCTTCAAATGTACTTAAGTATCCAAGTACTATCATTTATTATGGCTATAATGCCCTTATAATTTTTGTCAGTCTCTTGCTTAAAATAATTTAATATGCTTTTTGCATGCCATAGATGTAATTGATTTCAATAAATCTAGTGATATATTTAAAAATTATTCCTAAAGTAGATCACTACGGAGCCTCAGACATGACATGCAGGAAAAAAATAAGCTAAATCGTGCGCACGATTTACTAATTCGTTCCCTCGAGTTTCAAAATCATGCACATAATTTATAAATTAAGGAAGCGAAATAGTAAATAGTGCGCACGCTTTAGTAAATCAGTCTGGGGGAAAACACAGTAATGTTAAATCATGCACAATATTTTTTTTCTTGCATGCCATGTGCAGGGCTCTGTACATCACAGTCTTTGGAAGCTGAACTTTTGAAAAGAACGATCTCGGTTTATAAGCAGCACTCCATTACACCTTTCAACTGTTTAGCATCATAAGCTGCATATAACTAGTCAAAATTTAATTTATATTCTACCAAAAGTGTTAACATCAATCGACTATCATTTCACAATATTGAATCACTCAGTTTAAAATAAATACTACAAACGTTGGTGAAACGGCCAACTAACGTTAACATAAACACAATGGTGCGAGCTACTGTTAGATTACTCAATAAAAAATGACCACCAGAATGAAAATGGCTTACCTCAATGTGTTTCCTAAGATTGGAAGGAGAATTCCAGTACAAAGAAATTTTACAGTTCCGAGGCAGACAAAGAAGGCAGTTGAAAATGAAGTACTCGTTTTTGTTTTCAACAACTTCAAAATAACAAGGCAAATAAAGCCACGGATGTTGTGGCACTGGCACATTAGATTCAGGAGTTTGTGATTCATCCATCCTAATGAAGAGTGAAGACAATCGGCACTCTCAGAATGATATGTTGTTGCACTGACGCACTAAATAAGCGGTAACCAGAGTTACCAGACCAAGTTCAAAACAGAGCTGTATCCTGATTGGTGGTTTGCCGCGTGATTGGTGGTTTGCTGCGTGATTGCCCTCTTCAGTTTTTTTCTATCCACTCATAAATAAAAGGAACGACTAATTTTGCAAAATGTAATTGAGTAAAAAGTAAGATATTTGACTTTGAAATGTAGTGAAGTTAAAGTAAAAAGTATCCCCGAATGGAAATACTTAGTAAAGTACAGATACTTGAAAAAACTACACAAGTAAAGTAACAAATTACATATACTTTGTTACTGTCCACCACTGTGTCTGAGGAAGGCATTGTGCTGCAGGTTAAAGAGATGGCCGATGTGTCTGAGTCCCATGCGGAGCGGACCTTCCAGTTCCAAGGCCATCTGCCCTCTTTGCCGGTTCCATGCTTAGAGGAGAGCCTTAGAAAGTATCTGGACGCAGGTATGACAGCATCATTAGCATAGGCCTATTGGTTTAGAAAAATAAAGTTAATTGCGTTTTGCTCCTTGTTTGGCTCCTTGTAGCTTATGTTTTGTACAGTTATGTAATGATTTACCAATAACAGTGTGTAAAAACTGTGTTAAAACAAGTATTATTATTGATTTTTAATTTATTTCAGTGAAACCATTCGCTTCTAAAGAGGAGTTTCAAGCCTCAGTGAAAACAGTAAAGAAATTTAAAGAAGGCATTGGCAGAGAGCTGCATCAGAAACTACAACAGCGAGCAAAATTGAAAAGAAACTGGGTGAATAACTGTCCATTATTGTATTTAAAGTTTCCTAGTTAACTAAATGGTTATTATAATTGTCAGCTGGAAGAATGGTGGTTAGACACTGCATACCTGGAGCTGCGTATGCCCTCTCAGCTTTATGTGAACTTTGGAGGCCCAGCCCCATATCTGGAGCACTGCTGGCCTCCTGCTGATGGCGTGGAGTTGCACAGGGCCAGCATTAGTACATGGTACACTCTACAATATTGGGATATGATACGAACGTAAGATATACTTCTGATGAACTACTTCTGCTCTTTCTCTTTCTTTCTGTTTACGTTTGTTTTTCTTCTCTGGTTAGTGAGAGGGTCCCTCCTCAAAAAGCTGGTAAAACACCATTAGATATGGACCAATTTAAAATGATCTTTTGCACCTGCAAAGTGCCTGGAGTTAAGAAGGACACCATTCATACTTACTTTAAAACAGGTAGAAGAAACAAGGCTTTCTGTTTGTGCTTTGTGTCAACTTTACTTATCTCATTACTCGTGTAATGTGCAAATATCCTGTGTTACAGACACTGAGGGGCCATGCCCATCCCATTTGGTAGTGATGTGTCGTGGACGCATTTTCACCTTTGATGCTCTGTGTGAGGGAGAAATACTATCTCCTCCTGAACTGTTTAGGTATGAACGCTTCACCTAAGCACTAAAAAGTGAAGCAAGCATAGGTGCACATGGAGGCTTGACATGTAATCCACACATTTGCCTGTGCTGTAATCTTAAACGTTTAACAAAAAAGTAATGTAGTGCAACAATTTATTTAGGCAGTTAAGCTATGTGAAAAAACGTTGTGAGAACGAAGCAGCGGGTGATGGAGTGGCTGCTCTTACCACTGAGGAGAGGACTCTATGGGCGAAGGTGAAAACACTAGTTTCATGTTTTATATTTTATGTTTCCTGATTCCTCACTGCATTTACTACCTCTCTGCCTACTGTTTCTGCAGGCTAGAGAGCACCTTATAAATATTGATCCACACAACAAGACCATCCTGGAGACCATCCAGAGCAGTTTGTTTGTCATTTCTTTGGATGAGACTAAACCCTACTCCACGCCAGATAATTACACAAATGTACTGGTTTTTGGTTGCGTAATCCTAGTTATGCTAAGGTGCTATGCTTTTGTTGCAGTTTAGAGGTATTTGCCTAAACATTTGGTATGACTAAATGCAGATGACTCTGGAAGCCCTTGTAGGTGACCCCACCATTCGCTGGGGAGACAAATCCTACAACTCCATTGTATATTCAGATGGTACTTTTGGATCCAATTGTGATGTGAGTTTAAACTACAATCTAACTATGTCCAACATTTCAACATTAGGTGTTGTTTGAGGGACATTGTTACTAAAATGTTTCAGCATGCACCATTTGATGCTATGGTACTCGTGTCTATGTGTTGGTACATAGATCAACAACTCAAAACCACAGGAGGTAAATGGAAGGTAAACCATAGTCTTTTCATGTTAATTAATTGATGTTACCTTTTTAGTTCACATAACAACTCCTTTGGCTTTTTAGGGTGCAGACACAGTGAGATCCATGCCCTATCCTGAAGAGTTGATGTTTACAGTGGACAGTAAAGTTCAGAGTGACATTATTCATGCCAAACAGCAGTATCTAGAGGCGGTGAGCCAGTGTTTAATGTTGGTCATGCTGTAAACGAGAGACCACAGCTGTATGAGTGTCTGCTCTGGCTTTGCAGACCCGGGACCTGCAAGTTGTGTGCTATGCCTTTACTGCATTTGGAAAAGCAGCCATCAAACTGAGAAAGTTACATCCTGATACCTTTATTCAGTTGGCAATGCAGTTAGCCTACTACCGACTACACAAAGAGTATGAACAACAAGTTTCCCTAAATTGTGTCCAAGCTAATTGTTAAGTTTATGATAAATAATCTTTCAATGTTTTTTTCCCATCCCAGGCCAGGCAGCTGTTATGAAACAGCCACAACACGTAAATTCTTCCATGGACGAACTGAGACAATGCGACCGTGCACTCTGGAGGCTATTGAGTGGTGTAAAGCTATGTTGGACCCCACAAGCAATGTAAGAGTTGAAAAGAAATGCAAACATACAAGCAATACATCATAGTTACATTTATGGTCACAAAACATCTTTCGTTTAGATAAATGTCAAGAGGAAAGCGATGCTGTTAGCCTTTGATAAACACAACAAACTGATGGCTGAAGCTCAAGATGCCAAAGGTTTGTCTCTTTTACATGAATTCAAATTCTTCAGAGAAGTCTTGTAGTGAGAATAACAAATAAATAACAATTACCATAAATGGTAGAGGGTAGAGAGGTCTTGTTTCTCAGATGGTTGGTATTGTTACCAGGTTTTGACAGGCACCTCCTGGGCCTTTACCTTATTGCCAAGGAGGAGGGACTTCCCATTCCAGATCTCTACAATGATCCCCTCTACACAAAAAGGTATGCTAAGACTAGGATGTGCACACTGGCTTAGGAGATTTTATGAAATAACTAAATACTTAATTTGTTAATTATTATTAAATATGTATTGTTTGTTTTTTTACGTCTGCAGCGGCGGTGGTGGTAACTTTGTGTTGTCCTCCAGCCTGGTGGGCTACACTACTGTTTTGGGGGCTGTAGCTCCCATGGTGCAACATGGCTATGGCGTCTTCTATCGAATCAGAGATGACAGGTGGGCAACAGTGACAGTCCTATTTATCTTAATGTAAAATAGGTGCATTTACCAGTCATGGTTTTAATTTTGTAAACCTTTTTAAATCTTTTTCAGGCTTGTGTTTTCTGTGTCAGCATGGAAATCTTGCCGTAGGACAGATGCTGCTTCATTTTACAACAACTTGTCCAACTCTCTGCATGAAATGCTTCACTTGGCCACCACCTCTCAACTGTAGGCTTTATACCCCAGATTAGTAGGACACATTTACCTTTACCTCAAAGCCTGTGTTAAAGTTAAATCACACAGAGCATTCTAACCGCGGTGATAATTGTTCTCAGCACATATCAATGCAAAGGTAGCAGTACCAATAGAAATAATCACTGATAAAACTACATTTTAATTAGTTTTGTTGTATATTTGTAGTTGTATATTTGTTTTCTATTAATTTTTTTACTTAAATCAATGAAAAATGTATTATTTACTGTGTTCATTTTAAAACTTAATGGATGTTGCTCTCCAGATTGCAACAAAACAGACTTTGATTCAAAATCTGCTCAGTTCTTCTTTTTTCTAAGAATTTTAGGGACACTTCAATGTACTAACTAATGATTAGTCAACCTCCTGTTCAATAAATATACTGCTA